>JAJIYU010015117.1:0-12846 GCA_030144865.1 Tinospora cordifolia
AGTGAGAAGAGAGACGCAGGCAAAGAGTGAGAAGAGAGACGTTGGCAGAGAGTGAGAAGAGAGACCCAAAAAGATAGGGAGGAAGGGAGCAGAGAGAGAGAGGGAGGGACGCAACAGAGAGAGAGTGAGAGATGCAAAAAGAGAGAGAGGGAGAGAGACGAGAGAAAGGGAGAGAGACGTATAACGAAATGGAGAGACTCGCCGGAGTTGCTTACCAAAGAAGACGTCGGAGTTGCTTGCCGGAGTGTCGGAGTTGATCGTCGGAGTCTTGGAGTTGATCGTCAGAGGTGGTTCGAATCGTTTGACTTGGAGAAGTTTGAGCACGAAGTTATTAGATTTAGGTTAAAATTAAATAAATAAATAATTAATTAAAAATCCTCTTATTTTTTAAAAATTTATAAAGAAGTCTCCCCAACACCTAGGCGGCGCCTTGACAACACTGATGTCAAGACACTTTTTAAGTGTTTGTATACATGTTCTTGTAGTTTGTCTTACAAACATAGAAACAAGCAGTGGTTGCATGAACACTAATATAACTATCCTCGCTCATGACATGAATATAGTCCATGCATGTGAATTGGACTTTTTTGCTCTAAGGTCTTTCTTACATATATACCTGTTAGTCTGTAAGTTTATATAATGATTTATAGAAACAATGAACCAATTCATCTAATGTATCTCCTAGATTTCAAGCAAACACATTCTATTAGGCCATTTTTGTTACATGGGATAGGAATAGGATAGGACAAAAAATTGTTCTAATCCGGTGTTTGGTACTACATATGATTGGACAAAAAATTATCTGGGCCCACTTATTTATTCTATGTTGGTGGGATAACTCAAACCCACCATTTTTGGTGGCATTGAGTTATCCTATCCAAAAAAAAAAAAAAATTTGACTTATTTTTTTTAAAAAAAATATTTTCTTAAAATTTTCATATTCCATCCTATCTCATCCTATCTTGTCCCATCAAAATAATCCTATCTTATCCTGTGCACCAAACGGGCCCTTAGTTGTGAATTTTTAAGCCTTATGTTATTTTGGATCAGAGTTTTAGTTTATGTCATTTATATTGCAAGCTTGTGGTGTTCAAATTTTGGTGAATTTTTCAATATAAACTGTTCTGATATCCTATTTAGCATTGTGTTTTTTAACATTTTGAAATTTTGAATTATAACCTTACCTTTCACATTCATGTGAAATTATATTTGTTGCTAAAAGATATTTTAGCATTTGAAATTATGTTTATTATATATTTGTTGCTAATCATCCAATTTTATGCTTTCAAATAGTAAAGATGGTGACAATAACTTCAATATGAGGATACTAATTTAAAAATATATAACAATATCAATCATTATTACTGTTATTGATGTCATTACTATTATCATAATTACATACAAAGTGGCATAAATAAATAATTTTACTTCAGAGATCTTAACGAAAATCAATAAATGATGGAGTACACGTAGTGTGAAATGTGAATGCAAGCTGGTAGTTATAAATAGTAAAATTAAGTACTATAGTTGAATATTGCTTTGCTAGACAAATTAAAAGCTACCAATACTTGGCCATCCTTCAATATTGGCTTAACTTCCAAATTTGTGGGCATGTTGCATATTTTTATCTGTGTTACTTGGGCATGGAACTTCAACAATTTTATTTATTCTTTAGAGAAATAAAATCAAATAATTACTCTATGATTATCTTTTCATCCTCCGAGGCAACCTATCATATACTCTTAACAGATTTGGGACAAGCGAGAGACAATGGGTTGAAGCGCAAGTTGAAAATGCCAAGCAACAAGCTATTCTAACTACACTTAAGTCTCAAATTGCTTCAGATGAGGCTCATATTCATCTTGATCTGCACTCTCTTCGGTATGTTATGTACAGGTCATCACTTTCCTGCCTTCAATTTGGTATTTGTGCATCTCATCAACAATCTTTTTAAGCACATATAATATCACATAAATACCATATTCTGATTGGACTAACTAAATTGATATAACAGTTAGTTGCCACAAGGAAATCTTAATTGGTTTGTTGGTGTGTTGTTTGTATTGGAGCTAGTAAGAAAACAGCAAAATCGATGGGCATTTGAACCCCAATATTTAGTTTGGAAGCAAAATATTTGATGAAAGAAGAAAGTATCTTTGCAAGCAACCTGTTATAATAGGAAACTCCAATATCTTAAAAATAATTCATTGAGTTGATAAAATCTATGATCCTTCAAGAGGACATTGCACACTTCTTACACAACAGTCCCTTGATCACATGATTTTGTATAATTTATTATTACTGATTAGCATATGTTTATGTTTCTTGAGTTTTATTTACTTATTTATTTATGGCTATATTCTTATGTGTTTCATGCATCTATTCAAATATTCAATAGGAACTCAGCCGCACTACTTTTGAATTGTTGATTATTCTCTGTGTTATTTCCAGGAGAAAGCATTCTGATTTGGCTGGAGAGCTTTCAAACCTATACAGAAAGGAAGACAAATTGTTATCAGAGGTTTGCATTTGATAGTGATATCTTTTTCCTTTAATTTTTGACAATGTTCTTCTTCCTTTTGTTTTCCTGCCCTTTCACTTGCAAAACTGTAGTAAGAAATCCCTCTTTTTTTTAGGTGGGGCAAGTAATGGTATGCAAATGTTCTCGTTGCTAATAATGGCTTTTTTCACAATTGACTTAAAATAGCATTTAGTGAAAATGTTGTCTCCATATAATAGCATTTCAAGATATGTTTGTTGCATGTCATAGCCCTGTACTCAGCGCATGCCTTTGTTAGAACATGGTAGTTGACATAGAATTTAATGGAGAATTGTCATGAAAGAAATGACACTCTAACTATAAAATGAAATGCCATACATTTTAACTATGAAAGACCTTCTCTATGTGTAACCATACCACATTCATTGGATATTTGTATGTACATGTTTAAATGTGTGTGTTTTCAACAATTCATAGTAATGATTAAAGCAGAGAAGACCTAAAATAATATAGCCAAAACTAATTAAGAAAAACATAATAACCTGCAATTTAGACGTTCACTTAGCTCTTGATAGAGCAAAATGGAATAAGCAGATTCATATATCTAACCTTGTATAGTTGCTTATTTTGTTTGTGATTTCCTCAAATTGTTCTTGACAAGATACATTATCATCCTTTCTATGTGGAGTTTCTCTTGCATTCTTGTAGTGGATGATCTACATAGTTTCATTTTCCTCATCTTCTTTATTCTTCTGACAGACTATCCCAAATCTATGCTGGCAGCTTGCTCAGTTGCAAGACACATACATATTGCAAGGTATTGTGGAAGTCTGTAGTTCTTTTTCTTGTGTGAAGAAAGTAAATTTTCATCTTAATCTTATATTAGTACGGTTGTTCTCAAACTGATAGGTGATTATGATTTAAAGGTTATGCGCCAAGAGTATTATATCAGTCGACAAAAAGCGGTATGTAATTTCTTCCCTGCAATTTGTTAATTATCTGACATCCTCAGATGCAACAGCTTCAGTACCAGTTCACTTTGTGTTTTTAATATTTAGGCAAAACTACAATTGACACTTTCCCATTAAGTTGTAGTCGGTTAATTGAATAGCTATTGCATGATATATATCATGTTTTTTCTTTGATATTGATGTAGTCTATTACAATGTCAGTGTGCATCAAAATTGGTAATTTTATATTGATGTATTTAAAAATATGTAACTATTCAAGCTTCAAATGTGAAATTTGATATATATATATATATATACATCCAAAGAGTGCGTTACTTTTGTACTCATTGCATTGCATTGCCTCTCAAGTCAAATTACATGTCACAAAATGGTTACTGAAATTTATATACAAGATGCAATTAAGACAGTAATTTAGAAGTTGTAAGAATAGGTGGAGGACTTGGGATGGAAATTCAGTACCCATGGCAAGGAACCCTTGGTTTCTGGGACCTGCTACCTTCAAGTCAATCATCCAGCCTCCTCATGAAGTGAACTGTATGGTTTGAGATTTCATCCAACCAGATGTAGCATAAGAAAGCCACAAGAATTCGGTCACGTGGTGGATGTAGAAATCCTTTTAAATTCCTATCAGCTGGAGGAGACGCTCAGATAGTCAGATAAAATCATCTGGAATTAGACAAAGGATGGCAACTACTCCGTAAAAACTGGCTATAGACTTCTTATGAATGATAAGATGGAAGCCAGAAACTCTCTTAAGTGACGGCGATGCTGCAATGTGGAGCAAAGTACAGAATACTTTCATTCCTCCAAAAGTGAAGATATTTTGTTGGAGGCTAATACAAGATGCCTTGCCTACGACAAGCCGATTACCTGTGGAGAGGAGAAGTTCTAAAATCACTGTTTGCAAAATATGCAAAGAGGACATGGAAAATAGTGTTCATGCCATAATGAAATGCAGCCGCCAAAAGAGACATGGAGCTAGAGTGATGTCATAGGTATTGACCGAAGTATGCTTATATGACCTTAATATAGGAAGTTATCCTCCATCAAAAAAGTTCAGAATTGGAGAAATTTATCATTACTGGTTGGAGCATTTGGAGCAAAAACAAGCTAATGCCAGTGAAAAAGCTCAGAACAGTATCTCATGGCCCATAAATCCATAATGCTATTGGAAGAATTTGAAAAGGCTTCCATGATCTCTTAAAATTCAGCCGGGTCAAGTGTGGGGAGATGGCTTCTTCTCCTCCCAACAGTGGAAATGAATGTAGATGCAAGTTTGTATTCAGCCGAAGAAATGATTGAGATTGTGGTAATTATCTCAAGTGTCCAAGTGGTCGCATACCTTATTCCAATTTGTTCAAGGAAATTTCTGTCTCTTTATTGCCAAACCCCTTGCTGTTATCAGGTTTACCTTTTGCTAGGGAATTGGAAATTGGGGATTCGATTGGAATGAGTAGAAGGAAATTATTGTTCAGTAATAAACGAAAATTTCAGCTGATGGACAACATCCAGCAGAAGTAGCCCAAGTAATTGAGGACTGCAAAATTCTGCTGGCTGGATGGCCAAACATTGTTGTTAAAGCATGGAGAGATGTGAATCCTGTTCCTTATTAACTATTGGCAATTGGGGTTCGTTGTTTCTGGATTTAGGAATGTCCTCCAATTGTAGCTAATCTTCTTGTATCTGAGGATTACCCTCTTTATGGTTTTTGAATGAAATCATGGGATAATAGCTGTAGCAAAATTATATTATATAATTACTACATTTCGAAGAGGCATCTGTGCTTGGGGTCTTTCTGAAGAATGAACAATGAAATTCATGAGGGAAAGGCTTGCAAGCCAAGGTGCACTTACACGCCTGAGTTTGGGTGATCGTCCTGGTTGCATGCCTGGCTGTGTTTATCTGGCTACTCTTATTCTGTGGTCACCAGGAAACCTTTGCTGCATAAGATTAATATTGAGATTATCAATTTCAAATAAAGAGTTGTGCTTCTTGGAAGATTAAGATAAGAGGGATCCCATAGTGATCAGGTCCAAATGAATATTAAAAGATTGTTAAAGCTTCCTAGAGAGTAATATCTAGAGTTCATGTTGTGCTTGCTCTTAGTTATATAGGCTGCTTCTATATGATGAAGTTGGTTATATTGTGTATAGGGTTTTTAAAATTTTGCCACGGCTGTGGAGAAATGAATTGATTATTGTAGCATATGCAGATGCGCTTACGCTAGCCAAAGCTTTTTGAGTGTTTGGTTATCATGCTATTACATACTTCTAGAATTAGGGTTGGAAGTGTCTCATGAGATACCGTCGTCCTACATGTATCCACTCCCTATGTTGCCTTTATTAGAAGGCACTTCAATTAAAATCTATGGCTGATAGGTGACGAAGAAACTAAATGTATGAAAGCTCTTCAATTAGAAATTTCACTCTTATTAATAAAATTATTTATCTCTTCTTAAAAAATGATAAAAAAAATAAATAAATTAATGAAACTTCTCTCACATGGAGAGAGATGATAAAGGAGAATAGACAAATTCCAAACCATTGGATTGTTCACGTGCAAATGCAAGGACAAGACTTGAAGCCAAGACATCTTGTAAAACTAATGCTCTAATGTAATATCAGAAATGCTTGTGAGGAGATTCGAATGCAAGACATCTAGAAAAACAAAGCTCTTGTACCTTGCTAAAAACCAATTCATCCAATAGCTGTAGCTGATAGGTGGAGAGCCAACAATGCCATATGATACCTCTGTGTTAAGTTACCTTCAGGGTTTCTTGTGTCATATGCAAAGTAGAAACTCAAGTTTGTCTTTCACACCACTTACCATAGAAAGCATCCCCGCAATATCCTGGTATTGAAAAATTTTTGTATTAATCCACCATATTTTTAGGTCTTGCATATAACATTTAATATATTATGTTTTACTACCATTATCTATTCAATTGTGCTCCAAAAGATGAACTCTTGTCAAACTGACTCTAGCAGGATTTCTGTTGTGCAGTTCATAAAGCATCTGCTTAACCAGCTTGCGAGACACCAGTTCTTGAAATTGGCTTGCCAATTGGAGCATAATACCATGCTTGGTGCATTTTCATTGCTTAAAGTTATTGAATCAGAACTGCAAGGGTACCTTTCAGCAACCAATGGTCGTGTGGTATGCAGCTATATTTTTCTTATTTCTGGAGTGTTTTTTATCACTATATCGTGTCTGCAACCAAACTTTCATGAAATATGCCTCGAAAGCCAAATCATTTGTTAATCACAAGAGCATCTCGGTTTCTTTTCTTTTGACGAAGCCTATCCCCAAGAAAACACTATGAATCTTCTGAGTCATAGTTTCATTATTTCCATTTGCTTGATAACATTTTGCACATTTTATAATTACTGCAGGGCCGATGCCTTTCACTAATTCAAGCTGCATCTGAAGTACATGAACAAGGAGCAGTTGATGACCGGGATGCATTTCTACATGGTGTTAGAGATCTTTTAAGCATCCACTCAAGTAAATCAGCAGTATCTTCTTGCACTTAAAAGGCCATTTTCTCCCTTTTGCACATCTGACTCCTTTTTATTATCTATGCAGATGCTCAAGGTGCATTACCAACATATGTATCAGCGCCTGGGATTGTTCAGCAGATATCTGCCCTTCATTCAGATCTAATAAGCCTTCAGTCTGACCTTGAAAGTTCCCTTCCAGAGGACAGAAATAGATGCATTAATGAGCTGTAAGTAACTCTACATTCTCTATAGTAGACTTGAAACTATAATGCAACTAGGAGCCATTTGGTGTCCAGGACTGGATGGGACAAGACTAAATATGTAGTCCAATCCCATGCTAGGGATGGATAAAAATACCACCAGACTTGAGATAAAAATATCACCCCCTCACCCATTTATCCCACTCCAACAGGATAAATGGTGGAATTATTTTATCCAATGCTCTTTTTTTTTCATCCTCTTCTTCTGGTTTTTCTTCTACCAGACATTCCACCGGACATAGAATTACTCTAATTTCAATGTTATCCTATTCAATTCAATTAGTCCCCATATGATAATTCTACCCAATGGCACACACCAAAATTGCCCTTAATGAATTGCTTACAATCTTAATCAAGGCTGGCCACTGGAGTTCTATGCTTTTTACTTGAAAAAGAGTTCAGTATTGGTACAGAATGAACTTAACACCACAAGGACACAAGCTAAACTCAACTTTGAGTGGCTGAAAGTAAGTATTTGATGTATCTACCCTCATCTCCAACCATATGAAATGTCAGACACAAACAATGTAACTATCTGATTTCAGTATTTGATGCCTTTGATCCTAATTCTCAACTCGGTCATCCTTCTTCATTCAGGCAGTAATCCGAAACAATCGGTATAATTATTTGATGTATCTATCCTTATCTCCAACCATATGAAATGTCACTCACAAACAATGTATCTGATTTCAGTATTTGATGCCTTTGATCCTAATTGTCAACTCTGTCATCCTTCTTCGTCCAAGCAACAATCCAAAATAATCTGTATTTTAGGGAAATGCCAAGTGTATTGAAAACATATATCTGATTGCTACAAATTCAATGTGGTCGCATACATCAAATTTATAGCTTTGATAAAGATGGTGGATTAAAGTTGAGAATTTGATATGTTATTGTTTTTTAGCAGCTATGATATTTTCAATCCTCCAAGCATTGCTCTGTTTTCCTTTAGTTTTTTCTCTATTATTGTCCTTGATTGATGCCTCATCTTGTCAGATCCACTTGAATTTGCTCAAAAGAAATAAGATGTGTTTTGTTCACTCTTTTTTGTTGTTGTTGTTGTTGTTGTTATTATTGCAACAAATTCTTCTTATTTTGTTTCAGGTGTACTCTTATCCAAAATCTGCAAAAACTGCTCTTTGCATCGTCAACAACTGCTCAACCTATATTGACTCCTTGGGTAATGCATTGTGCTTTACAATTTTCCATATTTTTGTTTATTCTGCATTTTTTTTTTTTTTTTTTGAAAGGAATAATGTACATGGTCTTACAGCCAAAAAGATCATTCGGATTCTAAGCCATGGCCTGTAGGTGATAGGCCACCTCAAAAGGGTTGGAAGAGTGTTTATATGAGAAACACCTCAAATCCACTTCAAGGGGAAGTATTAGGTTCAAGCCCATGTCTCCCACCATTTGTTTGCCCCTGGTATATTATGTATAGTCCCATAGGACTAATAACAAGTAGTAGAAAGAGAAGAAGAAGAAAAAGGTAAAGCCACCACAATCATTGTTCCCATGGTCAATCCTTCATCGCGTTTCAATGGACATTGAAGTTTTTTAGTCTTTGACTCATTTCAGAGTGTACTAAAATACAATTAGACTTGATTTGTTCACTCTCATGCTCTTGCAGACCACATTTTCTATTACCTTCAACCTCTCACATAAGCGACATGTCATCCATGCTTTATAATGCTTTATTAAAAGCATTGTTCACCGTGGCCATGGGAATCCTGTTTTACTCTATGATCTTAGAATTTGCAATTAGTGGTTCATTTGCAGGAGTTGTTAGTCAGTAACCTGAGTCCTGCAATAACTGCAGGATTAACATGTTAAAGGCCATTCTGAGTCCTCATTAACATGTTTTATTTTTGGTTTTGACACTAGATGAAGGTTTCACCAAGCTATTCTTTATTTCATGCCAGTTATTTCATTTACCTGCAATAACTGCATTGTCAGTCTCTTTTGTCTGAAATTCTGCATCCTCATTTCTCGCATTTTGTTATTTCCAACTCTCAAATATATAGTTCTGATTCAATCATTGTCAAAATCTGATAGCCACTTATGAAAGAGCTTGCGGAGATGGAAAAGGTGAATGCCCAACTCTCAGCTGCAATCGAAGAAGTGACTCGCGAGCATCGTGAAAAAGCTGAGGTACGTACATTTGTGTTGTTTTGTCTCTTATCAATTACCAGTATTCTTTGATGCTATTCTGCTTAATCATCTCTTTATTGAGATGTGCACAGAAAAATTACCCGCCAAGAGGGCTGTGTAGGACAAGGAGAGCCATTCCAATAATTGATAGCACCAACCTAATTGTGACTTTGATAAGCTTCTGGCCTCCCCTAAGCTGAAGAATGGTACTATGACCTTGGTTTTTAGAATTGAAATTGATATCGTCCGTTTTCCATGCAGATTGTAAAACATCACCCACATGAGGTTGGGCGAGAGCGGCAGGTATTTGTTGATTTCTTTTGCAATCCAGAACGCCTGAGAAACCAAGTTAAAGAACTGACTGCAAGAGTGAAGGCACTCCAAGTTTAAAAATTCTTCATATAGCAACAACAAATGGATAAGTGGAACTGTTTATTCGTCGGAACCTCAAAGCGAAGATTGTGCTGGTGTTGAAGATTTTGAGGGCGTCGGTGTGAAGTCTTTGATTTCTTTTGTTTTTTGTTTTTTGTTTTTTTGTTTTTTTTGTTTTTTTTTTTTTGATTTACAAGTTAAATTGTTTACTTACTCAAGTTGGGGTTTTGATGCCCTATTTGTACAAAAGAAGCATATGAATGAACTTTCAGAAATGCTATGATTATAGTTCTATTCCTCCAACAAACTGAAACAATAGCAAAACTACATATCACACTGAAAACATAAAATGCTATATTTGTGTTATCCGTGAAGTGTTAAAGAAAATCCTCAAGACAAGCCATGATCAGGGGAGGGGCACATTTAATATTATCTAACTTATCATACAAAGTTATTGTACAAGTATGAAGCATCATGCAATAAGAAGAAAAAGAATCAATCTTGCAGGACCATCTTGATTTTAGAGTTTGCAGAATTTCCATGCACAAAACCATTAGAATGCTGCTGCTCAATAACCAAACAATGATCGTCTTCTTCAGGGTAGGTAAGCATTTCACCTCCACAAAATACAGCAGAAAGGACATAATCCAGTGAAACTTAGCATTATGATCCAATTTTTGGGCCACGAATAACTGTTTGGAAGAAAAAACAGCAATTAATTCGATCTATTTCATATAAAAAAATAAGAACAAAAAACCATTTCATGCAGCTTAAAAGGAAACCAAAAGAACGAATAAGCACACAAACAGCTCACCAAAAACAAAACAAGAGATTACTCTCGCATGTTCTGTTCAGCATCATCGGCATCACTCAACTCGAGTTCTGCAAGCAACTCTTCCAACGGCACTTGAGGGGCATCCTCCCCATCTGTCATTGATGCCATTTCAGACGGCTGATAATCTTTATTTTGATATAAAGATATGTTGAACCTCAGTTCTGGGTTTTCCTCCAAGTCTCTTAAGAACTGCTCATACTCGTTGTTCATCTTCTCTGCATCTAGTCTTCCTTTAGAAGAGTTATCCATCTCCATGTTCATGGATTTAAGTTTCCAAGGACGAGCCTTTCCACGCTTCCTCTGCCGCTTCTCTTCATAGCTCTTCTTCACCAAAATAGCCTCGGGAAGGGTTAGGCCCTTATATTTATCAAGTTCTGAATCATTACTGTTTGCTCCATACAAGTCATATCCGAGGGCATGATCGCCAACACTCAAAAGGTGCCCGAGATGTGTTCTAACAGTGAAAATATTGTCATTCTTTCCAAAATCTGAGAGGCGTGCCACCTGCACGTCAGCTAAAGCATACTTCGAGCCCCCAACATTGACTTCAGATGTCACTGGTTCCACGTCCAAGATTATGTATTCAACAAGCTGCCGGCTTGAGAGCAAAGCCTTGAAGGGTACCCTCCAGTACTGGTCTGCATCCATGAAAGTGTACCTCAAAGTAAACGGATCCAGCAGGATGATGCTGTTGCTTACCTTAGTACATAACACCAGAGGCCCCAGATTACCCAAACTTACAGCCACTTTTGGAGGGAGACAGATCAGGTCTTCACGGCACACAGGGCAGATCTCAACAGAAAATGTGTACTTGTAGTTGTAATTATTGCTTTTGGGATCGTGCGATACCAATTGCTTATCGTGGCGACTCTTGATTGGAGCAACTTTCCCAATAAATTCTACGAATTTCACACCATAGCTCCGGTTGGAAAAGAAGAAGTCGATACCCTGATCCATCTGCTTAATTTTAATAGCTCGAGCAGCGGCATCATGCTTAAGAATAAGTTGCTCTAAATAGAAGAAGGTTCTCCTATGAGAAACATGCTGCCTGAGTTGTACTGCAGCTACCCATTGGTCAGGATTGGCCTGAACCCTTGAACATGACTCACACATGTGGTCTTGCACCACATACTCCACAACATATGCTTGCTCAAGGATTACCCCATTTAGAACCTCCTTTTGCACTCTTAGCTTCACCTTGATCCTCTTTGAATGAGGTTCTGTCCAAACAAACTCAGCATGTACTAATCTGACCTTATTCATATTTTTCAACCTCTTAATGCAAAATGTCAAGAGCTCTTTTGACTCTAATTGGGCTTTTATCCAAGTTCTTGGTGGTTGCAAGTAGCTTTCACAATCAGGACAATACATGATAATCACATGCTTTTGTAAACCTTCAGTAATGTCAACTTCAGAACGCAGACACTTCACACACATATTTGCAGCATTTGGAGCCATTGGAATTCCGCATCTGCAACATAGAACACTACCAACGGTTTGATGTACCCTAAACATACCAACTTCCTCCGCCATGGCAGGTATATACCTATCCAATCCAAAAAATTAAAACTACCTGGAGAAAGGGAAAACATATGAAGAGTTTCAAAACATATACATCAAAAATCCCCTCTTTTCTATGTGTATTGAATATCAAAATAATTTTGCAATTATTCAGTAGTCACAAAATCATGAGTTGGAATGAAGAATATGAAAGTACTGAAATAAGAATAAAAAGAACTCCTTTATCAGCATAAACAGTATTGGGCTATTAACCAATAACCATAAAATCACGGGTCATGAAACATAGAAACTGCAATTATATATATATTTTTATCAAAATCACACTATGGAACAATATTCATGACAGTTGAAGATGAGAGAATGAAAATTAACAACAAACATAATGGATGGGATACTCTGAACGCTACCCACGCAGAAGGGCACATTTTGATGGACAACAAATTCACAACCCCTTTCAAATTGTAAAACAGTTTCTAGTTCATAGCACGGTAACAGCTTGAAACGTCCTAAAAAATCAGCGTGATTCTTCCACCAATCCCTCTTTTCTTATGCTTATATAAATAAATATTTATATGATCATCATTCTACGCCATTGGAACCATAATCCAAGCAAACAATATCAGGCCAACAAGTATACAAACTCGAATGCGTTGTTCAGAGCCTATATTCTCAATTACATATCGTAAAGTGGCAGTTTTTATTTACACTGTGCATCGCAAAATAGTAAAATTATTGA
>JAJIYU010015118.1:0-12868 GCA_030144865.1 Tinospora cordifolia
AAAAATATTTTAGCATGCTTAAACTGAAATTATTCATGATTTCAAAAATCAAACAACCAATGAACATGCTAGAACTTTGAATAAGAAAAAGGGGTGTAAGAGAAATCACTTTCACCTTGTGTTGCTTTCTCCCCAAAGTTGAAGCAATGGCTCTCAAAGTTCAAACACCAAGAGAATCACCCAAAACCAATTCCCAACCCAATGAACTTCTCACAAACAAGAGGGAAAAGAAAGTGAGAAGGAGAGCCAAGAAGAGGGCTTAGAGAACAAGACGACAATTCAACTCTTGTTTCTTGGGATGAGTTGAAGTATGAGCATGGGAGGGGGGGGTTATATAGGTTTCAAAAGTGTATAGAATGGCAAGTTTGTGGTGCTCTCATTGTAAGAAACATGCTAATCCTTCAAAATTTCGTGCCCCCAAGCACAAGAGATTAGCAAGTAATTTTTTTGGAAATTTTTGGGATTTTAGAAACCAAATTTCAAATTTTTGAAGTATTTTTATTGATTTAATTCGGATTTTCGGTTATTATTTTCAGAGCAAACAATCCTGACCGTTGGATCATTCTCGATCGACGTATCAGATCTTCGATCTGGCAGGTTGCATCGGAGCCGTTAGATTTTCCTCGAAAATAGTGTTCGATCTTCGATTGATAGAGATTCGTCAATCTGGACTGTCCGATTTCCTCGAGCGCGGTGTTGGTTCGCGATCTCTGATTAACGAGTTTGCTCTGGACGGTCTGATCGTCCTTGAGACACATGTTTCGCGATGAACAAAACTCATCCTGATCGTCTAATCGTCTTTGATTATTTTTGGTCATCCAATTTCATCGACCACCATGTGCGGTCCGATTTCGTGATTAACATTTTGCGCCTTCAATCCCGATCGTCTGATGATCCTCGATTCATGTATTTTTGCAATTGATTCCTGCAGTTTTGATCTGCGCCATTGGATGGACCTTGAGTACCGTACCGATCTTCATCACTGATCTGGGCTACACAATGATCCTCGAATTCAGTGTCAATTTTGATCAGATGAGATGCATTCAAACCATTAGATCAGCTTAATCATTTCTGGGCTATTGGATCTAATTGATTCGGTGCTCCTGGGTGTTGTTTTGGAATTCAATCTTATTCGTTGGATTTTACAAATTCGTTTTGGACCGTTAGATGCAATTTCTAATTACCAAATTGCTTTCTAATAATGTTATTATCCGAATTTTGCCAATGAGACACTTCCTAGTTGATAAAAACTTGATTTTCTTGTATATTCCTTTCTATTTTAATGATTTGCTAATTATTTTCCCTTTCTAATTATTTAATATTGTATTTATTTGATATTTTTCTATTTCCTTAATATTTTTTAATGTCAATAATTAAATAATCTATATTTTCTATTTCCATGTATTTTTATTTATTTCATATTTCATTTTCAGATAATACCTCATGTAATTATAAATTAATATTTATATAATGTTTGGTTTATTTTTTTATAAATACATGTATACTACATTTTTATTTAATTATATAAGTTTTTCCATGTACATATTAACATTTATTATGTTAACACACACCTTATTCATACACATATTAGTCAATATGTGTATATACTTCATTTCTATTTATTTCTTAAGCAACTCCTTAAATTTCATAATTAATTATACTAAATTGTAATTTTCATTTAATTATCAAATTAAGGTCTTATTTGCCTAATTTATATTATATCTCCAATATATTTTATTTTTCATGTGCCAACCCACAATTTGCACCCAAAGATGTCGTAAAATCTTTAAAATTATTTTCACTTGACTTATATCATTTAATTTCCTTAAACTTGTTTATACTTAATTATTTGACAAAATTTTGGGTTATTACAGTTGTAACATCTCGAAAATTCATATGAAATTTGAATTTTTACTTAGAAAATTATACGGAATTGACGGATGAAAAATTTGGTAAGTTCGAGTTTAGCCAAATAAGGAATAAAATCAATTTAATGGATTTTTGGAAGAAAATATATGAATTAATGCATAACATGGGATATCATAGCCAAAAATACAAGGATACGCACAATTTTTTATGAAAACAAGATTAGAAAGTCAACTGGGATCAAGATTTGGCAAAAATCCAAAAAGAAAGCAAGAAATTTGGCTGAAAAATCAAAAAAATAAACTTAAAACACATGCAACGGCTGCAAACCATGGATCTAGATCTGATCTCACGATCCGACGGCCACGATCAGATCTGGACCAATGCCTAGATGCACCAAATCATCAAGAAGATCAAATGTCCACGATCAAATCCAACGGCGAAAGGCAGGCGCAAAAACAAAATCACGAAATCGAACACTGCACACGAAGTTGATCGTGCGGCCAGGATTTGTTTTGTTGATCGCAAACGAGATCCGTGTGCTGTGCTCGAGGACAATCCAAGCGTCTAGATCAAAGCCGTGTTTGATGATTGCGAACCATGCTGCACTCGAGGAAGATCCAACGGTCTAGATCTAAAACGTTTTAGTTGATCACAAACCGTGATGTGCTCGAGGAAGATCCAACGGTCTGGATCAAAGACATTTTTTGGTTGATCGCAAACCGTTGATGCGCTTGAGGAAATCCGACAGCCAAGATCAAAGGATCCGAAATTAAAAACGAAAATTGCGAAAAAATCACAAAAAATCTGAAAAAAAAATTCGAAGAAAAGTTTTTAAAATCCAAAAATTTATTTCTAAATTTCAAAAAATACTCATTTTATTCTCAAAATTAGAAAGTACAAAATTAAAGAGAATTAGGGTGTTTTACTCCAAGAAAAACTAAAAATTTTCTATTTTTCTCCCTTTAAAAACCTATATAAACCCTGTTAGGCTCACAATTCCTTCATTCCAAAAATAAGAGTTGAAATTTCCTCTTATTTTCTTTAAGCCTTCTTCTTGGCACCTCTTCCCATCTTTCCTTCCTCTTACTTGTGTGTGAAAAGTTTTTCTCTCGAATTGGTGAATTAAGTTGGGCGATTTTCATTGGCACTAGTACGTGGGGGAATCGCTGCTGAAATTTTTAAAGAAAGCGTCATAAGGTGGAAGTCATTTATAGAACACCTTTCTATTCTTATTTAAATTTGTGGCACTCTCATTGTTTGTGTGTTTTTTACTGAAATCAAAGATTTTTAATTTTAGTTCTAGAATTTTAAATGTTTATTCAGTTTTTCAATTTTGATTCATGTTTGAGCAATCATATCATCCATGCCATGTTAGTATCATGCTCAATCTTTTAAATTAAAGTGTGATGCATGTTATATGAGTGTTTCATGAATTGACTATGTATATTCTAAATTTTAGTTTGATTTCATATTCTAAAATTTATTTTATGAGATCATGATATGAGAGTTAAACTGAGACGATGGTGATAATAACCACGTACCATCATAGTGGTCAAGGCGACGCTATGGATGTTCTTTTCATATTAGTTAGGTCATATGGTTTTTAGACCTAAGTACTTGAGGGTCATGTACTACATTACCTGGTGGGTCACCATGTGTAACAGGGTGATGCTGACACATGCCACTAACGAGTTGATGTCTAGTGGGCCCAGTTTACTTAGCTAAGAGCATCAAGGGATTAAAGACCTTTTTGGTCTGAGACTCGACTTGAACAAATTATTGTTTGAAATGCTTAATGATTGCAAGTGTTTGAATTATGATTGTGTTATGAGTTTGAATATGAAAGATGGTTGTTCGAAAAGGATCCACTAGGCTATGTGCTCACTCCTTCCTTTCTTATTTTTCAAGAACATGAAACCTATGGAGCAGTTGAACATGGATAGTTCTTAAACTATTCTACCTTATTATATTTTTTTGAATTTTAGGGCATGTTGCCCAAAGTATTTCTGCTTTTCTACTGAAAAATATTTTGAAGTCTTCCGTTGTAACAATTAGTTCTTTGAGAAGTTTAGTACTTTCAATTATTCTCTTTATTATGAATAATATAGTTTGAATTTCTTTATCTCTTTTAATTTGCCTTGATTTTATTAAAGTGAAAATTTTGTATTCTTGAATTTTTATACAAAGGCACGAGATATTGAAAAGAAAAGAACAAGTGTGTGTCACTTGTAAAGTAACACCGGCCTGACCCGCCAGTTGGTTAAGTCCACTGTCAAGAGAATGGTGGTCATGTATTAGCACCTAGAAAGTGTCTAGAAAGTGTCTAGATTAGCACCTAGAAAGTGTCTAAAATGATCTTGCTTGATGATCACACCACACAAGGACCTATATTAGAAATTTCAGACCATGATCTGATATAGTAAACACTAGTTTCCATGCACAATTACTAGGAGACGGCCAAGAGAAGAAAAAAATAATAAGAAAGTCTTTAATCGTGCATGATTGACACCCAAGTGTGAGTATTTTCATGAAAGATTCTTGATATGCTTGACAAACTAGATTAGAAAGATGCCTTACTCACACCTTAACCTGATTTGCTTCCTGATTATGCACACCAATCCATAGAAACAAAGCCAACCGAAAACCCTAGGTGTATTCTCCCATGACACTACAAAGGCAATGTTTCCATGGAATGTATGTGTGATGCCCAAGCAAATGTATTAATTAGGAAACATGTCATGAACATAAAATTTGATCTAGAGGGATATCCTAAACGGTTTAGAAGTTATTCTAAATCTGATTTGTGATCACACACATAAAGGAAACAAAGAAAGATCCAAGGATTTTGTGCAAACATGATTACAAAACCCAATTGAGCACACTTGCCCTATTCTATACAAACCTTCCCCTTTAGCAATGGAAAGTTGCTTAATTGTTAGCTGCGTAAGACATCCCCCCTAGCATCTTGAAAATCTATTTAAACCCCCTTGTGCTCACTTCTTCATCTCAAAGCAAAGAGATGACACTTCCCTCTTAGCTTGTTCTAGCCCTCTTATTGGCAATCCCTTTTCCCTCTCTTGTGTTCTTGAGAGATTTTTCTAGAGAAGTTAGGATTTTAGATTTCTTTTATGTTCTTAAAGTTGCTGGTTTTTATTAAAGTGCATAGAAGAAGGAAATCTCTGCCAGATTTTCTATAAATAAGCAACTAAGGTAGATGGAATTTCCTACACTTCTACTTTGCTAGGTTAAATTTTTAGCATGTTCATGCATCTTTTATTTTTTGTTTAGCACTTTTATTTTCAGTATTCAACATGTTTCATCATGATTTAAATTTTGATTATCATGTATGCATGTTTTAAGTATTCGTGATACCATGTCATGTCTAGTTTCCATGCTTAGGTTTGATTTGAATTATGAAGCATGCTATGTATTGTTTTCATGCTTTTTGAATGTTTTATTCTTAATTTTATTATTCTAACTTTTTGATTAATGAATATGTGGGAATTAAGATTAAGACTTTGAAATTATGAACCACGTGCTATCATAGTAATCTATGTGATATTATGGTTGTTCTTTACATACTTAGTGAATATAGGGCTCATCACTGTGTGTGGATGGGTATAACCCAAAGTACTTGAAATGTGGACATGAGATCCTTTTTCCAATAGAATATGATAAGATGAATTATTTTTCTATCCAAGAGTGGAGTGCTTTGATAAGAACATCAAGGGATTAGGACCCCTTTCAGTCTTAATGTCAACAATAACTAAAGATGTTGTTTTAATCGCTTAATTGTTTATAAGTGTTTGAATTTAGATGTGTTTTTTATTTGAATTAGTAATTTAATTGATTATGGAATGATCCACTGGGCTATGTGCTCACCCCTTCCTCTCATATTTTTTAGAAATTTGAATGACGAAGACTACTGAAAGTTAGATAGGGTTTCAAATTAGAAATTGTATATGTAAGGGCATGTTGCCTAAATTTTGGATTATTTGAACTAAAACTTTCGCTGAATTTAGTTTTTAATTTGAGTTATGCATTCTTTTGTTATTTGAAATTCAAGTATGTACTTCTTTATTATTTTATTGAATGGATAAAGATTAAAGATTTTCTTTATCTACCTTGTAATAGCCTTATTAAATTAAAGTTAAATTGTTTGGGTTGTGTGTTTATTATGAATTAATAAAACTTTAGATAATTAAAATATAGTATGATGCAAGTTGTATACTTATAAAAGTAACATGGCCCGACCCGCCTTGTGGTTAAGTCCAATGAAAGTCTCGAGGGTCGGAGTGTTACACTTGGGCTTTGGTGGGACAAAACTTCATCACATGTCCTGGCTGGTTGTAGTGATAAAATAACCCTTGTTGCTTTGCCAATTCCCTCTACTCCTATTTAGTCTTGTTGGATCAGTTTTGTGTTTGGGGTACCTTAATTCCACCATTCTTTTGATGGATGTTTTGCTTCTTTTGAGCTCTTTGGTAGTCTTTGCCATTTCTTGGCCTTTTACTTTTTTCTTCAACTTTTGGTCAAAGTTGAGTTTTTCTCTAGTAGTAATGCCTTCTCTATGACGTCTTTGTACATCTATTTGCCATCATGTTTTCTTCCCTGATCAGTTCAGGGGAAAACTTGGCCAATTCGGTAAACTTGGTCTATTGTTCTGCCACAGTCATATCTCTTTAAGTTAACCTGGTGAATTCCAACTACATTTTTCTCAGGATAGCCATAGGGAAGAATTTTTCATAGAACACCTCTATGAACTCCTCCCGGTCCATCTACCTAACGTTAGTGTTTGGATTCACCTTTAGCATCCACCACCAACTTCTAGCTAGTCCCTTAAACTGATGGGTAGCTAGGGCTGCTCTTCAAGGACTTGTTGCCCTAGTACATCTAGGTGTTCCTCCAGCTCCTAGAACCAGTGGTCCGCCATCATAGAGTCAAACGTGCCATCAAAGTGAGATGTGCAGAGTTTTTACAACTCCATCAACATGTTCCTTTGTTCCTAATCTACAGCATCATGTCATGCGTTCGAACGAATTGGAACCTCAAATATGGGTGTCGGCTGTTGCACCGGAATCTGTTCCTGTATCTGCGACTATCGCATTGCCTATGATATCATCTAACGTAGTGTCCTCAAAATCCGTTCCATAATCCTTTTGGTCTCTCTGTCATCACCTTGAGAGTCATTGTGACCTTAATCTAAGCCTCAATAGCACCAATCTATGCCCCTCATTCTTGTGGTTCAATCTCTTCAGATATGGTAGACTTGATAGCATATCTCTTTGATTTGACCATTATTTACAAGTCAAAATTGTCTTCGTATTTGTTTCTGCAAGTTTTTGTTTTGTTCATGCTATGATGATTCTTTGTTCATATTTCTAGGTTCTATTCGAGGGTTTCAAGGCTCTTCAATGTCGTTGGGTATAGGATTTGGTCTCAAAATCAAAACGCATGTCATATATATATTTTCATGAATATACCAACTACAACATGCATTCGATCAATTGGGAAATCATACAATCACACAAGTTCACGCTAGCATAACAAAATTCCAAGTTTCCATGTGTGTTTTCGAGTTCGAGCGTCCCATACCACCCTTGCCCATCGACACAGACTTCCATTTAAATATTTCACTACACCCAACCAATTTCACAAATGTCTCGACAACTAAAATTTTCCAAGCCCCACTATATTTGACCTTCCATACCAGCCAAACATAGGAAAACAAACTTTTTTGAAGTTACCGATCATTTACCAAACATGGCCTATCATTCATTGAGTCCAAGATTCCTCCACACCACCAAATTCCTATGCGTCCCATGCCACATAGAAACCAGCGATACAAGATCCTCCTATCTCGTGTCCTGACCAATCAAGTTTTTTATTTTCACATATTTTGATCTTTAACCTATATCCTAAATGTTTTATTTGTGATCCACTATACCACCCTTAGCAACACCCAAATCTCTACCTAAGGTTTCTTTCCTAGATGTAGGGGTTTGATATCTAGTTGGATCCTACAATCTTTATCCATTTCTGATACCACCTTTGGTACCCTTTTTGTATTTTAGTATTTTACCCTTTAACACAACCTCGTAGTTTTCTTGTAAAAAATAAGTGTGTTCTTCAACTTTGACCACTTGTATGAGCTGGTGGGACAACCTATAGTTGGCCAGTGAAATCAAAGTCTTCTTAGAACCCCATCTTCAAGAATAGGATAACTCATTTCCCTTTCAATGTTTAGTTTTACTCAAGACAATGCTTACCCACTATTAGTTCAACTCGTAATCTTCATATCCAAAGAAAACATTTTGGAAACATATATATCTTTTTGGAAAGTAGTGTTTCAAAACGATTTGCATTTTCAAAGTAGGAGGTTGGGCATTTTAAATTTAACTCAAAGTAAAAAGTTCTTACATGATTAGCGTTATCTTTCTAAATCTGCCCAATTCATCTACTGACTGAGCTCCGGTACCACCTTTGGTATTATAGTAGTTACTTTCTCCCAGTAACCTAGTGATTGAACTTTAATACCACCTTTGTAATACCTCGCCTCCGCCTAATGCCCAAGTTTGATTGATCTTGATTCAAAGAGTGCAATTATTGTATTGCCCTCAATTTATTTTGCAATGATAGGCAAGCCACCAAAGAGGCGGTCCCATGTCACATTATTTCTTTCTTTCATTCTTTTTATTTTAGTCCCAAATCTATGAGACAATTTCTTGTACAAATTTCATAAGACATAGCTGGAAATCATTTAATAAAATAAAATCAATTCCATTCATTAATTCAAAATTTTGAAGGGTATATAACATTTGTATTTATTATAGTGAAAATAATCTAAAATGACAAAATTTGGTCCAACATGCCCTACAATTCAATAAAAACTCTAAAATAATCTAAGTGTCTTCCATAAAGCCTTGATATATTAATTTCCTAAAAGATTACAAAGGAAGGGTGAGCTTATCTGCCTAGTGGATCATTCTAAAATATTTAACTCATTTTTCAAATCAAACATAACATACATAACAAACAATTTAAGAGATTATGTAATTCAAGAGTGGTTTGTTATTAGTTGACATTAAGACCGAAAGTTTATACCTAAGTATTCCATATTAAGGGGATGGGGTCAAATCTGGACCTTCAATCTTATCATTGATAAAGAGGGGTTAAATTCGAACCCTCAATTTACATCCCAAAAATACTAGGTGGAACACTCACAGTGAAAATCTATCCCCATGGTGCTGCATGGTTAAAATCTTTGTTTAATCTTTCATTCAAGTTAAACAGTGACATGATAAATTTAAGAAAACTAATAAATAGCATGTATTCACGGTAGGCATGTCATAATATAGATCATATTATCACAAAGCATGCATCATTGGGCATAAAACCCTAAAAAAATGCATCTATAATCATGGCATGTATGATCTATGTTATGACATAGAATGGGTGGGGACCATCATGATCATGTGCACCCTACCTTACCCGAAGCTCCATGGAACATTTCCATTATTTGAATTCATGAAAAATGTTTTTAAAAAACCTAGGAACAAGATTAGAAGTTTTTAATCCAAGAATAGAAGTTTCTAAAAAATGTTTATAAACACCTTAAGAACAAGATTAAAGTTTTTAATTCAAAATAGACGATTGCCAAATCTTGTTGATGTGGTGTGCATACAAAAAGGAATCAATTACCAAAATATATTGAAAAGTTGCCTTGCTCACAATATCACACCTAGATTAACTTCAAATCAATGAATAGTAAGTATTCTAAATCTTTTTTGCATTCTCACATAAATAGGAGATCAAATAAAGCTTATATCTTGTGTTCACACTAGGAATTGAAAACTAAATCAACCCACAGTCTAAATCGTGTGCATACTCAATCTATGCATTCCAAAACGTCCTCACGAAAGAATTAAAAGGTTTCCTAGTGTGAGCATGCCCAAATCATCCCCATACGCTCTCATGAACATCTATATAAACCCCCTTGCTCACTTTCAACTCATTCCAAAGCAAAGAGTTGGCATTTCCCTCTTTGTTTGTTCTTGCCCTCTTCTTGGCATCTCTTCTTACTTCTCTTTTCTCCGTTGTCCGAGAAGTTCTAATTTCAGGCTTATAGTGAGTTGTTTTGAGTGATTTTGCTGGTGTGTGAAAGTACTAGATGTTGGGGGGAAGCTTTGCTAAAATTTTTGAAGGAATTACTACTAAGGTGGAGGAGATTTCTAGAACTCTTTCTTTACTTCTTCAAGTCATTATTATATTCATGATTCATGTTTGTTTTTAGTTTTTAGCATGTTTATATTTCAGTTTGAAGCATACTTGATCAAGTTTTATTTTCAATTTCACATGTTTTCATGTTTAATTCATACATGATGGCATAACATGCTTAGGCTTATTTTTGAACTTTCAAGCATGCCATGTATGCTTTTCAAGTTCTCTTGATTATTTAAATTTTGATATTAATTATTATGATCTTGTTTCATATTTATTTGAAATTAAACATGAAAAAGTGAAGATAAAAACCACGTACCATCATAGTAGTCTAAGTGATGTTATGGGTGTTCTTTGCATAAACTTAATGTATATCAATAACATCACTAAGTGTGGATATGTTTTAAAATACTTAAAATGTGGACATGTGATCCTTATTTCTAATGGAATGTGACAAGATGAATTGTCATTCCATCCCTGAATAGGAGTATTTTAATGAAGAACAACAAGGGATTAAAAACCCCTTTTGGTCAAATACACAACACTAACAAAATATTGTTTGAAATGCTTAATGCTTGTAAGTGATTGAAATTGGATATACTTTTGATTTGAATTAGTAAATTAGTAGTTTGATGAATGATCTATTGGGCTATGTGTTCAGCCCTTCCTTTTATTTTTCACGAATTTAAAATGAATGATCAAGCTTGCTAAGGGATTAGAAAGTCTATTTTTCCATTTTTAGAAAGTTTCTATGTAAGGGCATATTGCCCAAATTTTGAATAACGACTTCCACTGAATTTTTATTTAAAATTTTAGAATTATGTACTCTTTCTTTTAATTATATGAATTCAATAATTTATTTCTTTATTTTATTTTGAATAAATAAAGAGTTTGAAATTTGTCTTTATTCACTTGTATTATCTTGTTGAAAATTAAACTCAATAGAAGTGTATTTATGAGTATTTTAATAAGTGTTAGAATAAAGGAATTGGGATGCAAGTTGTGCACTTGTAAATGTAACATGGGACCTAACCTGCCTTGTGGTTGAGCTTGAACCTGTTTTTAGGGGGTTTGGGTGTTACAAAGGTAGTATTAGAGTTTTGGCCTTAGTTGCTAGGCAAAAAAATTAGAAAGTTTTCTCTGATACCAAAGGTGGTATCAGAGCCTAAGCTTTAGGCGCCTTGGGCAAAAAGAATAGAAAAGCAAGCCTAAACATATGTTGATTACGCTAGAATTAGAAAGTCAAATATTAGTTGCTTGACAAGAATTAGAAACTTAAATTAGGGTTTCACATTGAATTGAATTAAAATTTTAATGTCATACCTTCTATTTTTTAAATTGAAAAATGTTTTAGCAAGTATTTTCGAAAAGGAAACATGTGATTTGAAATGTTTTGTTTGGATGTAAGGACTACAAGTTGAGCTGATAGTTGGTAAGCCTTGTCTTGAGAAAAGCTAAATATTGAAGGGGAGGTAGGTTATCCTACCCTAGAAAGCATGGTTGCTAAGCAGACATCAGTCTCGCCGCCCACTTTGGAGGTTATCCCACCAATTTATACGAGTGGTGTAAGTTGAAGAATACCCTTAATTTATATATAAAGAAAAGTAGAAGGTGAAAAATTAGGATAAGAAACCGGTTAGAAGTCGAAAAAGATGTCAAAGGTGGCATCTTGACCAAACAGAGGTTGTGAGTCAACTAGATTAAAACCATGAGTCTTGGGGATTGACCTTAGGAAGAAACGTGATGTAGCCATGGGTGGAACAGTGGATCAAAAGCATAAGTCTCTAGGGCATAGGCTAGAGACCAAAACTTCTGCGAAAACAAAAAATTGTTTGATCAGGGCATGAAACCGAGAAGCTTATGCATCATTCAGTTTCTATATAGTATGGGATGCATAAAAATTCAGGGTTATGGAGGAAGCCTAGACTCGGAGAATGATGGACCATGTGTGGTGAATGATCGGTAACTCTAGCAGAACAGGTTTCTCTATGCTCACTAGTATGGGACGGTGGAGTATTGTAACAACTCAACCCCCTAGAGAAAGGTTTAAGCTCAACCACAAGGCATGTTGGGTCCTATGTTACATTTACAAGTACATAACTTGCATCTCAATTCCTTTATTCTAACACTTATTGAAATACTCATAAATTCACTTTTATTGAGTTTTATTTTCAACAAGATAATACAAGTGAATAAAGAAAAACTTCAAACTCTTTGTTTATTCAAAATAAAATAAAGAAATATGTTATTGAATTCGTATAATCAAAAGAAAAAGTACGTAACTCAAAAATTTAAAACAAAAATTCAGCATAAGTCTTTATTAAAAATTTGGGCAATATGCTCTTACATAAAAACTTTCTAAAAATAGACTTTCTAGTTCCTTAGCAAGCTCGATCAATTTCCTAAACAATAAAAAGGAAGGGGTGATGTAATACCCCGTAACTTCATGATCATGCCACGTTGCGAATATGTATAAATTAAAATAAAATAGGAGATTAAAAATCAACATTAGTTGAAGTAACAAAGAAAAAATAATAATAATAATAATAATATATTAATACATATAATTGTATGGCAATGAAATAAGCAGATTACAATAAAATGATATTATTAATACATGAACTGTAAATAAGGTTTATATATATAAAGTGAGTAGTATATATATATTAAAGAGATTAATATATATCTATAATCTTGTACATTTATAATAAGGATTAATTATTGTATAGAGAATAGGGATATAAATTTTTAAAATAAGGTATATATATATATAAATTTT
>JAJIYU010015119.1:0-12846 GCA_030144865.1 Tinospora cordifolia
AAAAGGAAATGCTCTATTAACTCCCTGAAAAAATAAGAAAAGATCATTATTCAATTCACAATCAATTGTATTTAACAGTGCATAAGTTCTGGAAGGGGGGGGGGGGGGGGGGGGGAAGAGGAATTGAATATTTGCAAATAAGCAACGAAATACACTTCTAGAATATGTAAAGCGCATACTGTAAGTGTAAAGAAATATGTTTTGTGTATATCGGATGCCAACGCCATTTCCCAATGCTTGACACCAGCTCTTTTGGATGTCTTAGGGATACATGTGAAATTACACCCAGCCCACTTTGATGTTCTGGGATGTGAGTGCCTTGTGCAGCACCTCCAATATCCATGGGGGGTTAAACACCAGCATTAGGAAATGGCATCAGCCACTAGTATACCTATAGCATTACTGAACTGTAAAATATACTTCACCTCATGAGGTATTGCAGCTTCATGCAACTGTTCTGATAGTGAGTCACTTTGCTCAACACTAGTTGTACCAACAAGCACAGGGCGTCCTGTTTTATGCATTCTAGAGATCTCGACCACGACTGCCCGCCATTTTCCAGAAGTTGCTCTGAAAACTACATCTGACTCATCCTGAAATAAAATATATTAAATAATAAGAATGTAGCACCTGACTAGCAATTAAGTCAAGCCAAACATTCTCTTAGCCAAATGCAATGTGGTAATGGTCACACAAATTTTTGGCTTAACGATTTAGGAGTCCCATTACAAATAATAGAAAAACAATTAAAATGTTTTTCAAGCCCCTATGAATAGAAGGAATAAATGGGCTTAAACAAGAGCAGTACACTACTCTTTAAAGGACAGACAGTTGAGATAATCTACAGTTTGCTAGACTTCTTCACTTCTAACAGTCAGATATTTCGGATTGAAAAATAGGCAAGCTACCCAATTCGTAAGTATTCTAAACATGTGATTGAACTTGAGGGAAGCCAAGGAGCAGTTGCAGGAAAACGAAGAAACTCTAAGCTGCAAACCTTTCTTATCATGGGCTTGTTTGTAGGCACAATGGTGACTTTCAGCTTGTATATGCTCTCAAATTCTGTGCTTTCGGTTGCTGCAGTTCCAGTCATTCCACATAGTTTTGGAAACTACATAATCAACAAGACCAAAACCAGAGTAAGTTGTGAAATTAACTCAGTAACAGATCAATAAATGGTAAAATACTTGAACATTAGGATTAGGACCTGAAGAAAGAAGTTCTGGTAACTGATTGATGCAAGTGTTACTGTTTCATTTTGAATGGGCAATCCTTCTTTTGCTTCAACTGCCTGGTGAAGCCCATCACTCCATCGTCGTCCCTATCAGAACAACGAAGAAGTGAACGTCTAGTCACTCTTGTTAGAACAAAAACTAACACAAGCAAAGAAGAATATAATTCCAACTGTTAACCCAGAGAGACCAGAACCACGTGCAAACCGCGGGTGGCCACACACATATGCCAGCAAACCCACACACGCACACAAATACACAAACATGCACGCCCACAAATGCATACACACACATATGCACGCACACAAACACACACATGCACGCACACGCACGCACACACAAAACACAAAAAAAAAAAAAAAAACAACCTGACCTGCATAACTCGGCCAGTAAACTCATCCACAATAAAGACTTCTTTGCCGCGGATAATGTAATTTACATCTCTGAGAAAGAGCTCCTTTGCTTTTATTGCATTCAGAACATATGACGCCCATTGTTCTCGAGGATCATATAGATCTTTTACATCCAAAATCTCTTCAGCATCTTCATAACCCTGTTCTGTCAGTAGCACAGTTTTCTGCTTTTCATCTACCTGAACAAGCAATCCAAGCACATCAATAAAAATTGAATGAACAAGAAACCTTTCTTCTTGAATTAGGACCATTATTAACTTGTAATCTCTAAACAGTTTGGAAGGTTACATGACCATGACACGTCACAAGTTTTGTTTTGTTTTTTTTTTTTTTTTAATTCTTTACAAATAGTTAAGTGGTGCCTATGGAATGTCCAAAAAGTAATGGTGAGAGAATGCCCCTCTTTTCAACTTTGCTCCATGTTGCACTTGAAGAAACAACAACTAGAATCAATTATCATTGTTACACTTCCAGAAGGCTTGTGTAGGTTCCCAGCTACTAAAACAACAGCTGCTCTATCCCATCCAATGACTAAATCAATGGTTCGAAGCTTTGAAATGTTGTTTAGGTCCAAAGTAAAGTTCAGGAACTTTGGAAGATGAGACTAACAAACAATTTCGTGGTATAAAAAGAACGGATTTAATGTACAGTATCTCATCTTTGGTAAAATAATCATATGTAATCAAAAGATTCTAACAATAGAGGGTAAAAGGATGAGCATTGTTTAAGGTAGTTTAGCTTCTCACAGTGTAATGCAGATCTCGCTCAAAAGCTGCTGCCATTTTTGCAGCTTTGTAGTACCGATCACTTGGCTTTTCTGCTGGTCCTGAGATGATAAGTGGAGTTCTGGCTTCATCAATAAGAATAGAATCAACCTCATCAATCACACAGTAATTGAAATCCCTCAAGACAAGCTCATCAACACTCTGTAAAAAATTAATAAAAAAAAATGGAGATAATGTATATTAGATAAATTCTCTAGAAGCACATGGAACTTCAAAGTTCACAGTAATATTGTGTTCACAAAAAGTGTTGCAACTAAAGATGCCACTAGCCATACAATAGAATAAAATAGATAAAGAAATAATTGGTTCTAATTATAGAACTATAAAGACAAACATATAAAGTAAAATTTACTTTCCGTGGCAAGATTATCTCTCAAGTAATCAAAACCAAGCTCACTGTTGGTAACATATGTGATGTCACATGCGTAATTCTCCTTCCTTTGTTCACTTGTCATATTCTCTGTCAAGAAACAAATTTAGTGTCATATCAAGATAATTTAATGATTTAAGGATCAAAAATACAGACAGACTACATGGGCTCAGATGAACAAAACAATACCCTCAAAACAAAGCGATGATAGATGGCAACTAAAGGACGCCTTATGAACTTGTTTAAACAACAGAATAATATGAGAAGTTGCGAACTGCAATAAATTTAATCACAAAAAAGAAACAAGAGGGAATGGTTAATAGAGAAAAACAAAACCAGTTGAAAAAAAAAAACTACTGAAGGGGGAGAGAACAAGATTGATTTCAAAGCGGCCAAAGACTAATCATTATCGTTCTGCGCTTACTTCATAATTTATCTTTTGTACAAATATAATTACAGGTTGGGGAGTGGCTAATGAAATATTTGGAAATGCCCCTAGGAGGAAATCCACAATCCAGAGGATTTTGGGATATGGTTATAAACACTGTGTCAATGCGTCTAGAGGAGTGGAAATTGGCCTTCCTACCAAAAGGAGGAAGATTGGCACTCATTAAGGCAGTTTTACAAGCAATTCTGACATATTTTCTTTCCCTATTCAAGATACCAAAAGGGGTTGCTAGGATAATTGAGAAGAAGATGAAGCATTTCTTTTAGGACGGAACAAAGGAGGTTCCTTCTCATAGATCCTCATAAAATGGGAAGTAATGAAGCAGCCATTCGAAAGAGGGGGCCTAGGATTGCACAATTTAGTATTAAGGAACAAGGCATTATGTGGGAAATGAGTATGGAGGTACCTCAACAACAAGGAAGCTATGTGGGCTAAAGTGATCTCAAGCAAATTTGGGGAAGGCATTTTGCTAGACAATAGGAGCAAGAATAGTGGAGGGGGCAGGTTTTACACAAAGAGGATCATGGAAGCTTATTGCATCTTTGGCACCTGTGGCATGTACCTTCATAGAAATATAGCTTTATTCAAAGATGAATATTCATTTGATATTTGATCCTTGAGGAGCAAAAACGGAGCTATACTAGATGTGTAGGGACTTCCTGATAACATCCATCAATGACTGATGAACTTCAACATCATTACATGTACTCAGGGCCTTTGGTTATAAGCCTACATATGATTGTCGTGCGCCTTGCGTGTTAATCTAAACAGATTAGAGGCATGTGGAATAGGAGAGAGTGAATGTAATATTCTTTTTGATTTTGAGAAAGAAAGGTAAAATATTTTTAGGTTTGGTAGCACCTACTTCTATAATAAAGTGAAAAACATGAGCAGCTTCAAGAAGACTCCTAGTTTGAAGGTATTCGGGTCAAATGACTTGGTGATTGCTTGACCACTTCCTTGCAGCAACCTTGCCTGACCTTGACTTATAGTAGTGTAGCATTGGCCCCACTTTTGGGAAGATAGATGGTTCGAAGATTCTCCACCGGCATACTCCTTCCAAATCTTTTCCAAATTCCAACTCCTGAAGTGACACAAGGAACCAATCTCATGCTTTCTCTCTACACATTCCTCTAACCCCACTTGGTCATTTCATTTTGCAAGAGCCTTAACCACAAGAGAACAAAATGAGATAGTTGCCCTTTTGGCACTCTTCGAGTTGGTTCAGCTAACAAATAGTAGAGATTTATAAAAACAGGGTCTAGAACCCTCCAATCACTTTTCTTGCAGGTCATTGGATAACACATTACAATCACAAAAGCTCTCTAACTAGTCACAGAATCAACATAGTGGCAAGGGTAGGGAAAATGCATATTCCGTCCAACATTTGAGTATTTGATTGGTTAGTGGCACACACAAAATTGAACATTATGGATGTTTTCCAAAAAAGGCTTCCTGCTCGCAACCTTTCTCCATGTTGCTATGTGCTACGTTTTGCGGTGGAAGAACCTGCTGATCACATCTTTCTACACTGCACATGGACAAGTTTTATATGGGAGAAGTGGAGAGATTTCTCAGGGAGCAGAACTGTCACACAATCATCCATCAATGAGTGCCTAGCAGCTTCTAATAGATCCACAATAAGCAACTTGACAATTGAAGTGTCGCATGTGGCCATTTTTGCTGCACTGTCACAGATTTGGATAGAAAGGAATGGCAGGATCTTCTTGGACAGCAAAATGGAGCTCCCTACTGTTTGGGAGAAGATCAGAAGAACAGGTAGTGCATGGGTGTAGCTGGCAGAAATTTTGGAGGGCCCATCAATATCAGATTGGTTTATGGATTTGGCAGGGTGCATGGATTTTGGTCAGTATGCACTTTTTGATAGTTACTACTTGACTATCTTACTATGCCAATCTTTCATTGGCCGATTGTAACATATTTTACACAGCAACTGAAATGAAACTTGTTTCTTCTCACAAAAAAAAGAGGCAAAAAAGTTTTGCAGAAAGATTGGAGACTGATGAGAACTATTGGAAAAGAGTATACAAAATCATCAGAGTCAAAACATACGTTGGATTAGGCCAACCTGCAGTCCAAGAAATCGGGGAACTTGACCAACCCACTCACAATCACGTCGAGCAAGATAATCATTGACGGTAACAACATGAACTCCTTTCCCACTTAATGCATTCAGGTAAGCTGGTAATATAGCTACAAGCGTCTTTCCTTCCCCAGTCCTCATTTCAGCTATTTCTCCTTTGTGAAGAACCATCCCACCTAATTCACCAACAAAAATAGAAAAGAATCATAGATATTTTTTTTCTATGTATGTAAATAGCTCTGCAAATGCACATAGAATCCAAAAATTCATCTATGAAAGAATAAACGAAAGTGTCCTAACCGAATCACAGACATTGAGCAGAGCATGTGGAGCAAACATAAGGAAAAATACCTATTAGTTGTACATCAAATGGGCGAAGACCCAAAACCCTTTTTGAAGCCTCCCTCACAACAGCAAATGCTTCCTGCCAATTCAGATGTAATCCAGTTAAGGGTCTTGCTATGCACGAGCATACCATGTGATCACAACAGTTGAGTTTCTTGGTCAAGTAAAATCACAATTATCGGCAACCAATAAAAAGTTTTAAGCTGCAAAAGAAAACATTAATGGCAAAAACAAAAAAAAAAAGAACAACTTACTGGTAACAGTGAGTCTAAGGAATCACCCTGACGTGCTCGCTCCTTCAACACCGAAGTTCTATCCCTCAATTCTGAATCGGATAACCGCGACATATCTGCTTCCATACCATTAATCAAACTAACAGTTCCCGCGTATTGCTGCCTTGTGGCCTCGCCGGAATCAGTCCCCTTGAAAATCCCACCTAAAAGACCTCCTAAAGATGACACCGGACTCAATCTCCGGCCTCTCAAACCGGCAAATTTGACGCTTTTTGCACCGAAACTGCATAATTGGCGTGGATTCTCCCCGAGAAACGGAGTACCCAGTTCAAATTTCGGGCTGTGACTGGTTCGGAAAAGAAGATGCTTGGAAAAAGGAGGCGAAACAGAAGGGCAATTCAACGCTTGGGACCCAAACAAGTCTGCCGCCATTTTGGTGTAGTTTAAGAATGGGCAGGCTCAGAATCGATTGAATTAAGAGAATTCACAAGCTTAAAGTAAAACTAAAATCGAACAATTCAGTTCAATGTTGCTGCTCTAAATGGAGGATATCATTCCAGAGAATGTCTGTGATACGTGTTTGCGGACGGAAGAAGAAGAAGCAGAAGAAGAAGAGCGGGGCAGGATAAGATGAGTGATTTCGATGCTTCTGGCATTTGGGCCTGGGCTTAATTGTATCTCTGCAATTATCTATTCATAATAGTTTCTATTATTAGTTAAGTTTCTTAGACTAATAGTTTATGTTATTGGACAAAATAAAATAAAAATAAATTTATAAATTTAGATAAAATTATTCTATCTCTTAATAGTGAAATAAATTAATAAACCTAAATCTACCATCTAATCCACACAAAATCTACTATATTTAAAACTGAGTAATCAACGAATCCAAGCATTCAATTCGTTCAAATTAACATTTACTATGAGAAGATTTACCAATATATTTCCAAGCGTCTCATATTCTTCTTCATGTTGGATGTTTTCCATAAGCATTTTGACATAGTGTGCTGACTTATAAAACGAAAATCCCCACTTAAAGTCTTCCAAATCCAATACTTCATACAATCACAAACGGTAAGCTATGGCGCTTAGCATCATACGCTTGATCGGGAAGGCCCAGTTTATCATGACTTCGTTAAAAGATGGATGCTAGTACTCGGAACAAAATTATTTTGGATTTTATTGCCCTTATATTTTTGTAATAAGAAACAAATTGGATGAATTAGATACAGTGCAGGAGCCATAACAACATTTTCAAGCAAGAATACAGTAAATATAGGTGGAAAAACAATTCTCAGTTGCCTACAACCTACAACTCTCAGTTGCCTTGTGGCAGAGAACCCGCCTTTCCCGCAAATAAAGACTCAAAAAGACCAAGGACTTTCTTTCTTTTGAGAGGTGATGCCAGGCTAAAACAAGGGAGTTTGAGCAGAGAACGAGAACACGAGAGGTTAGGTCGAGACTTTCGCTGGTAAACATTATTGATACAAGTGCAGGAATAGCCTCTCCTTGGTAGTGGGCGACTGTAGCACAATCCCATTTGGCAGATTGCTTAGCTTGGTTCAGGAGGCACAACTTTCAGGCAACGCATCCACTCACAGAAGCTAGGGTCATCAAAATGAAGAAAACTGCTTTTGAGTTTGACTCTCTGCTCTGTAGTCAGTGACCGGAGCTGGGGAAATCTTGCCTCCTGAAATCAATGAAGCAACACCTTTACGTAGACTGGTAATAAAAGAAAGATTTTCACCTTTTCACCATATTTTTTTTGGAATCTAAAGATTTGTTCATGATTCTGAATATACCTGCTCATAAGGGGGGTCTTTGTGTGCTGGTATTAGCCGAGAAACAAAGTATCGAGCCTGAGAGCTTCCCTCCTGCAAACAAACACAATTTAAGGGGAAAATGTACCTGGTTTTGTGGCTAAGTGAACAGCTCGACATCTTGAAGAGGCAATTTAATTGCAAGAAAGCTAACCTTGAATGCAAGGATCCGAGGAGCTGGAAACCGCGATTCAGTGAGCTCCTCAGCCAATGTTCTGCAAGCTGCTAAAGCTGCTGCACTTCTCCCTTCCTGAGCTGCAAGCTCAGCACCCTAGATGTCACAATGATAACAAACATTAGGGAAAAAAATAAAACAATAGTAATGATAATGTACAGCTCTATATGTGCTATAACAGACGTCGAAATGCTAATTTTCCAGTAATTTTCAAATTTATACAACACAGCAAAACATTAACCCATGGCCGAACCACTACATCAATCATCACCACACAGTATACTCTTATGATGATATAAAAGCTCCCAAAAGACGGGCAGCACAGTGGAAGCTTAGAAAACAAACAACATATACATAACATAATCCACATACTTGGATTTGATAGCAAAAGTACAAAGAAAAGGGTTTCACTATTTCTATAATATTTAGTTGGATTTTGTCTTGAGATAAAAAATAGTCTGCTCTTGATAGATTTCAAAATTCAAAATTTATTATGGATAATAGAAAGTATAAGGTTTAGCTGTATTTAGATGAAAGTTTATCCAAGTTGATCAATCTATCGTTTAATGGCCAACATTGAGATGTGTTTGAACTCATTTATACAGCTTCATACACAATCTATCTCAGGCAGAGGAATTGTACAATAGGAAGCCAAAAGCCAGCACAAAACCTGGTCAAATCATCTACAGATTACTAAACAATAAAGAAAAACAAAGAAAGTGAAACAGAAATGTGAATGCAAAAATACACATGGTAGTAACATTGAAAAATTAACAAAGAAATTGGCATTTTTAAGGAATGTTCATTTTATGATTCTTGTAATATGATAGGAGTAGCCTCACTTAGAGATAAAATGGTCTATAAATGCTTTGAACAAACGCTACAAAGATCTCCAGACACATCAATTAGAAAGAGTAACCTATCGAAAAATAATGAAAATGACATAAGCATAAAAAGACCTGAAATGACTTACATATAGATAACTAAAGATGACATACCTATTTGTAAGCAGTACATTAACTGTCAAATTAGCCGTTCATTGACAGATTAGAGGGAACAAATAGCTATAGTCAATCCCATGTAAATGGGGAAAAACTTCATTGAATTGAATAAGGCGTGTGATTAATATGATGATAACATTAAGAAGGCACTACATTTACAGAGATTAAAGTTAGCAGACTCAATCACCTCAACAAATATTGTAATAAAGGCAAAATATCACTGGGGCAATACAAATCAATAATGATTGGTAGCTAATAATTAACATAAAATAAGAAAAAATAATAAATAAATAGCCTTTGTCATTGGACAAATGCAAGAGTTGAGGAACATACCAGCCAAATGAAGACATCTGTGCCATGGTCTAGCACAACTGCCGCATCAGATTGCATTGCAAGGTCATATGCTGGCAATTCCTCAAAAGTGCCACCTTCTCGATGCATCAAACATCTTGGTGCCACCATACGTAGCGACAAATCAAACGACGCATTCAGGAATACATTCCTCAAAACAGACCTTTCATCTTCATGACCAATGATACTCCCCAAAAGCAGGCCTCTTCTAAGATGAAACAAGCTCTCCGGCAATGAAGCAAGCTCCTTGGGAAACCGTTGAAGCTTTGATTTGGGCATTTGGGACCCAAACTTCAAAGCAATGTCTTTAACTCTCTCATCTACCACTCCACGCATTTCAATAGCATCAGAAAATGTCTTAGCTTGCAATAAAGACCTCTTAGCAATTAGCACAGCAGCCAATTCATCTTGAACACTATCAAGATAAGCTGAAACACCATCCACAGTTGGCAATCTGACAGTAATAACTCTCAAAATGTCTGCATGATAAATGCTTAAATATCTAACAGCAAATTGAAAGAAAACATAATCACTCTTTATATCTCCCTTTGTTTCCATGGATAGTGAGAAGCATTGTGTTTCTTCAACACTTAGCATCTGAACAGAGATAGAAGTGTCATTTTTGAAGGTTTCATGAGCATCCATGTGTGCTTCTTCACCAGGTCCAATAATCTGAGAGACAACAATATCATCAGAACAACGAATCTCCAACAAACCACGGGAACCTGAAGCCCTAGTTGAGGCCCTTTGCAAGTTTACCCCAAAAGCCTCCCCAAAATCATCATGAAGGAACAGAACACCACCAGACGCTTTTGCAAGGGGCTGCAAGATGGGAACTCTCACAGGACATGTTCCGGCACAAAGAATATCAATCACCGTATCATGTTGATGAGCCTTTCGACCAAGATTTTCCATCCACTTCAATGCAGTCTTCTCCATATATGGATAGTTTGGATGACTGAAAGAATATGGAACAGATCCAGGGCCATAGGTGTTAGGTCCACCAGCACACACAATGATTCTGCAATTGCCCCCAGCTCTTTTAACCACCCCTCGAGACATTTCAGCTGATGGGCCTTGAATTAATGCAAGAGCAACTTCAACTGCTGTACCCAGACATCGGTCTCTAGAGACTTCAGGGTAGTTCAGTTTGTATGGCCTCAAAGATGAGAAAATGGAGTGCGCAACAGGCAGTGAAGCATGAAGAGGTGACATGTATATTCCAGTTCCATAAATTAATGATTTTAATGATTCCTGGCTAGGTGACTTGTCTCCCGGAAGAACGTCTGCAGATGCCATTGATCCCTCAGAGAAGTCATAAACAGATACAGTTCGTCCATATGATATGATCCCCACTCTTGTAGTTGGAGGGAGGGAATCAACAAAGGCATGCAAGGATCCTTGTAAATGCTGGAGGTGTGCTTCATCTAAGCATTCATCTATGAGAATAAAAACTGGCGCAGACAGTCTTGAGTCAGAAACTGGAACATATCCAGACCTTTTGCTTCCTGGCTGAACATAATCAACCAAAGAGGAAGATAGCTCTGGCCAGTTATGAAGCTCCGCCCTTGTTGAAGCTGCATATTCACCATTGCTTCCATTAACATTTCCACACATTACACATTGCCATTGCCCTGAGCCAAGTAAAACGTTGCAATACATGTTGGCATAAGCTCCACAATCCTGGCAGCGATGAGGATCACGTTGTATAATTTGGGGAATGGATGATATCTCCCTTCCAAGAGAAACAAATGCTCCAAAACCCAAACTTGGAACATTTGCTTGTTTTTTGTGTTTAAGTAGCTGAAAAGTTGACAGAATCCCATGCAAATAAATCAGCTAGAAACTACATCAACTTAGAATAGAAAATAATAAAAAAATATTATAATAAATCCTCCAAAATAGAGAAGGATATGACACTCAAAGAGGCAAGGGCATCAAAAGACAATATATCCAAAAACGAGAAAGAACAAAGCATAAAGTCACTGGTACCTTGAGAGCGGTAAACAGAACATATGGTGAATCCTGAACAACTGTAACTTCCTCTGTGCTACCATAAGCTTTAGGCTGGAACTCGATTGACCCATTAGAAAAATTTGGAGGAGAAGAAGTTGGCAAAGTTGAAACTGAAGAAAAAGCAACTGGCTGGGGAGATGCAGGGGATGATCGGAAAGGAACCGCTGCAGGCCGAAGTGGTGATGAGAAAATTGGGGGCCCAGGAGGAGTGCTAAACTGAGGAGCTGGACTTCCAGGTGTAATTCCATTAGCTGGTGATAGCATCCTAGGAGGTGGAGTTGAGGTGGAAGTAGAAGGAAGTTGATCCTGGGGCGTTTGCGGCAAAAATCTAGCTAATGCAGGTGAGGCAAGGGCAGGCGGATTTGATCTCTTTTCAGGGAGAGGAGATGGTGTGTTTGGTTGTGCGGGTAAAATAGGAACCGCATAACCTGCGTGCGGTGGTGGCGGAGTCGCCATTGATATGAAATTTAACAAAAGAGTATAACCTCAAGAACCTAAAATCAGACGACAGAAACAAATAAGATAAGTAAATCAAACAATAATAGTACTTCGAATTTCGAATGAAAACAATCCAATCACGTTAACAATGAAAGGAGAGATATGAAGGGGGACTTTAAAAAAAGAAAAAGAAAAGCTGCATGCATATGGGGAGTGAAACAATTGATTAGCTGAGAAAGAAAGATAAGTTGCTGCAACTTCAAACACCGTTCCCCAAAGAAAAAAAACAAACAAAAAAAAGGGAATTTTGACAATACTCCAAACAAAGATAGCAGTAAACAACTGACATAATATACCAAGAACCCTAAAGATGTCAATTTTCTTGCTAACTATTCCGATATATAAACAAGCGAGTTATGAACTCGACTATCGACAAAAGGATTTCAAAAACATTAACTCTCAGATTCTCATCATTTAGGGTTTTAATCTGAATGTGCCTTTCAAGTGACAGGTACAAAAGAAATACTTGATTAACGATCACGATCAACCACAAAATAAAAACAAAAAAAAAAAGAAAAATTGAAATAAACCAAACTATATCTAGGGTTTTTGCAAATCCCGATCTGCGCTTACTTTGGGGAAAATCCTTTGGTAATGCATAAAAAGATAACTAGCACTCGCGTACCTGAGAGATTAATAGATCCAGGAACAGATCCAATTAGAAGATTTCCCTTTTCTTTTCTTTTTTTTTTTTTTTTTGTCTTTTTTGACCTCAATTCTTCTCTCCCACCAGCGTGCTCGTTCTTAGTGGGGAGACCCGAAGCAGCAACAAATTAAAAAATATATAAATATATACCGAAAATAAGAGATAGAGATACAGAGAAAATAATAGGGAAGCTTACTTCTGCGAATAATCTTATTCATTGCAATTACTGCAGCGTACCCGGGACAGCGTCAGGACGCGCCCATGGGCTGGTCTGCCAGGATGGACCTTCTTTTTGTGACGCTTATGGTTCAACTCCGGGTCCACGGTCCGAGCCTGCTTGACATTTCAAGAAATGGGAGACTCCAAGTCTCATTCAAAGTGAGCTCGTCATAACAGGAAGACTCGGAAG
>JAJIYU010015120.1:0-12850 GCA_030144865.1 Tinospora cordifolia
AAACTCATCAAAACAAGGTTTAAAAGCTATTAAACAATGCAAATCCCTAACTACATGCAATTATTGCTAGTTATGCAATTTTTACTTCTATTCTCCTTTATTTCTTCTAAATGCAACATTTTACCTATTCTAATGTTAGTTTGCTATGCAACTAACAGCTTCCCTATGTTGTGCTTCTCTATTGTTTCCTACACCAAGCTTCACTATTAGCCATAGTTGGTACTCGCCCTTGAGCTTCCCACCGAATCTAATTTATGGTTTTGAACAAATTTGGATCGTAAGCATCACAAAGACGTTTACTCATGCAATCCTGAAACACCGAAAGCAAACACAAGATCAAGTGTATTCAATGAATTTTAATAAATCTAAAAGGCAATCTATTAAAAGTAAAAAGAGAAATAAAATTTCTTTGACTAAAATTAGACCAAATTCAATTGGTTTTAAGATATTTATCACTAATTCCCTGGCAATGGTGCCAAAAACTTATTGCCAACCTTACAAGTATACACAGGTTCGCACTAATAATAAGTGGTGAGTCTGGATATCGTCCTTAGAGAATGGAATTCACTTAAGTATCTCAAATCCCAATTTAATATTAGCTTTCATTTTATCAAGACTTTGATGAAGGTTGAATTGTTAATTTCTGAATAAGAACCTAAACTATTAAAAGTAGTAAATTATGTTTTCAAAAACTATGTGGAAAGGTTGTCTAGGATAGTAAACTCGGCTGTATGTCCTGCGATTCTTATTTCAGTTCATGAAATTTTTGCACTGAGTTTTAGCAGCTGTAATTGAAACCCTCTCCCGAGGTGCCTCAATTTCTATTAGTATTGTCTCATAATGCCCTCTTTTGAGGCACATAATCAATAACCTAACACTATGTACTTGGTAATCTTGTCCAACTCCCTAAATAGTCAACGACCCTCCAATCAATCAACTAACCTAGGTTTATACTGTGATAACCTACCATTAAACCTCTCTTCCGAGTTAGTTTAATGATTTGAACTCATTATGTTTATGGTTAGTAAACATCAAGCATTAAGCGTACGCAATACAGAATAATGCATTTAAATCAATCACTTCAATAAGAAATCTCAGGTTCATACATTGGATATTTACATCCTAGACATTTAAAACTAACTAGCTTGACATTGAATTAAATGAAAAAATCAAAAAGAAATGAATAAAGTTAAACATACTCAAAGCTTCATCTAAATCCTCAATCCTTTCTTGAACCTCTTGTTTTTTTCTTCTTGAGTTGTCACAGTTGAGATTTTTCAAATTAGGTATGTTTAAACTCTAATCCCCTTTTCTATTCATAGGCTCACACTAAAAAAATTCCTAAAAATATGAGAAACCCGGTAATTAATCGTGTTACCATAGTCAGTGACCGCGATCAGCATCGTCCTCTAATAAAAACTCAAATTTCCTCCACTTTGTGTACCGCGGTCAGCCTATTCTTCGTTCAGATCGCATTTTGGTTATCGTGGTCACTGGACCACTGACCGCGATAACCAGTGAGTTATTTCTTTTCTATGTCTTCCTTTGTAATACCTCATAATTTTGTCAATAAAGAATTATTAATGAAATAAAATTCATTGAGAAAAAAGTATTTATAAAAAGTATTGGAGGCAAATGAAACCTTAGCATCAAGATGATCTAAATTAATATAAGGTTAGTGGAATTATCAAATATTAATTAATTATGCAATTATGAAATTAATTATCCAATAAGTAGAGTGAATTATATAATTATTCATACCCTCTGAAAATAAAAATATGAGATAAATACATAGAAATGAAGAAATGAAAAATAATATAAAGAAACATAAATTATTAATTGATGGCAATGTTAATAAAATAGAAAATAAATAAAATAAATACAATATTAAAGAAATAGAAAGGAGTGAATATTAGAAAATTAATAAAATGGAAAAACATGTGCAAAAATCTATGTTTACATCAATTAGAAAGTGTGTAATTGGCAATTTTTGGATAATAGCAACTTTAAAAAGCAAATTTGGTAATTAGAAACTGTATCCAACGGTCCAAACTTGATATGTCCAATTCAACGAATGAAATCGAAGCCCAAAACAGCGCTCAGGAGCACCAAATCATTGAAATCCAACGACCTAGAATCGATCGGCCTAATCTAATGGTTCGGATTTTCTTCATTGATCGCGAATGACACTACACTCGAGGTTAATTGTATGGCTTGGATCGGTGTTCATGATCTGATGCTGCACTCGAGGTCCCTCCAACAGTGAAAATCAAAGTCATTTTGTTAATCATGATCCAGTGCTACGCTCGAGATTGATTAACGATCCACAGCGAATTCCTTAATCTCGATCGCGATTTAGTACTACGCTCGAGGTTGATCAACGGTCCACGCTGGTTTCGTTGATCGCGAATGGCCATGCTACAATCGAGGCTCATCTGATGGACGAGATCTAGGGCGCCCTGATTTGTGCTACGATCGAGGAAATCCGACGATCCACAACGAATGCGTAAATTTTGATCGTGATCTGAGTGCTGCGATCGAGATGATCAACGGTCCAGATCAAAGCTCTGATTAAACCGAGTTTAATAACTTAAAAATCTGAATAAAAATCTGAAAAAATTACAAAAAATCTGAAAAAAATGTTTCAAAATTCCAAAAAAATTATTCCAATGCACTTGCTATTTTCCTATGCTTGGGGGGCATGAAAGTTTGAAGAATTGGCAAGTTTCCTACAAGGAGAACACCATAAATTTACCATTCTATGCCACTTTAAACTTTATATAAACCTCCCATGCTCACCATTCCTCTCATCCCAAGAACCAAGAGTTGAGATTTCCTCTTGTTCTCTAAGCCCTTTTCTTGGCATCCCTTCTCACCATTTTTTTCCTTCTTGAGTGTGAGAAGTTATTGGTTTGGGGATTCATCTTGGGTGATTTTCTTGGTGCTTGTACATTGGGAACTCTTGCTCAAACTTTGGGGAGAAAGCATCATAAGGCGGAAGTGATTTTTCTAACACCCCTTTTCCTTATTCGAATTACTAGCATGTTCGTTGTTTGGTTTTTAAAATTAAAATAATTTCAGTTCTAGTATTTTACAACATATTTCAGTTTCATATTCGATTCTTGTTCGAATTTATGCATTAATAATAATCATGCTATGTTTAGTATTATGCTTAGGCTTTATTTCAAAGTATGATGCATGATTTTGATTATTTCATGATTAAATTTTTACTTTGATCATATGCTAAATTTATTTATTTTAGTTTCATGTTTTGAAAGTTATCTTATATGATTCAAGAATATATGATTTAACAAAGATGATGGTAATAATAACCACGTACCATCTTACACATGTGGGCTACTATGGATGTTCTTTGGGTATGATTAGTTCATATGATTTTAAGACCAAAGTACTTGGTTGGTGGGTAAGTTCTCTTGAAGTCCAAAAGTCCAATGAAATTGGCTAAGAAAAGCTATATTTCACTCTAAGGAGGTACTTTGTCAAGAACATCAAGGGCTTCAAAACCCTTTTGGTCTAAAATCTCAACTTTAAACAAAAATGTTGTTTGAAAAGCCTAATGTATGCAAGTGTTTGAAATATAAATGTGTTATTGGTTTGAATTTGAAAAATGGTTGTTTGAAAAAGATCCACTAAGCTTTGTACTCACCCTTCCTCTTCTTTTTCAGTAAATTAAATTATGAAGACCATGAAATTTGGATTTTAACAAGTTTCTATTTTCTTAAAGTTTCCTTTTAATGTAAGGGCATGTTGCCCAATTTTGAATAAGTCTTCTGCTTAAATTTTATTTTATTTTGGAGGTTATGAATTTCTTTGATCAACAATGTAATAGTTTACAGTATCAAGTTATGTATTTTCTTTTTATGAATAAAGAAGTTGAATTTTTCTTTATCTTTAATTGCCTTGATTTTATTAAATGATATTTGTATTCTTGAACCTATTCTAAGGCATGAGGTATTGAAAAATAGAAAGTCAAGTGTGTGTCACTTGTAAAGTAACATGACCCAAATCGCCAAATGGTTAAGTCCACTGTCAAATAATGGCGGTTATGTCCAACACTCAAAGAATGCGGGGGTTGGGGTGTTACAAAGGTGGTATCAGAGCATAGGCTTTAGATGCCTTGGGCTAAAAATAGGAGTTAAGCCTAAACATGCATTGATTGGGCTAGAAATAGGAAGTCAAACATTAGCTGCTTGACAAAGAATTAGAAACTCAAATTAGGGTTTCACATTGAATTAGATTGAAATTTTAGTGCCCTGCCTTCTATTTTTGAAAATTGAAAAATGTTTTAGAAAGTGTTTTCAAAAAGAAAAGATATGTTTTCAAATATTTTGTTTGCATACAAAAACTACAAGACGAGCTGATAGTGGGTAAGCCTTGTCCAGAGTAAAGCTAAACATTGAAATGGAGGTGGGGCATCCCGCCCTAAAAAGTGTGGTTGCTAAGCAGACTTCGGTTTTGCCGCCCGATCTGGAGGTTGTCCCACCAGCTTCTACGAGTGGTCTAAGTTGAAGAACACCCTTATTTTCTATAAAAGAAAACTAGAAGGTAGAAAATTAGGGCAAGACAGTGAATAGAAGTCGAAAAAGATGCCAAATGTGTATCTTGACTAGACCGAGGTTGCGAGTCAACCAGATTGTACCTTAGGTCCAAAACAAGACCCTAGGTAGAAACAGGGTGGCACAGTGGATCAAAAGCATAAATCTCTAGGGCATAGGCTAGAGACGAAAACTTGTGTGAAAACATAAAATTGTTTGATCAGGACACGAAACCGGGAAGCTTCTGTACCTTTCGATTTCTATGTAGTATGGGATGTATAGGAATTCGAGGGTATGGAGAAAACCTGGACTCGAAGAATGATGGACCATGTGTGGTGAATGATCGGTTACTCTGGTAGAACGAGTTTATCTATGCTCGCTAGTATGGGACGGTGGAGTATAGTGGGCTCGAGAACCTTAGCTATCGAGCCATTTGCAAAATTGTTTGGGTGCAGCTCTATTCTGAGTGAAAACCTTAGTGGAAGGGGTAGAGTGGTATGGGACACTTGAACCTGAAAGCTTAGGTAGAATCTTAGAACCTTGTTGTGCTAGCTTGATTGTATGATTGTGTGATATGCATGCTTTACTATTTATTGCTTTGAGACCAAATCCTGTACCCATGCATGAAAAGAACATAGAAGAAAAGCCTTTAGGCCATAAAACAAATCGAGAACCTAGAGACATGAATCTAGAGTCATGCATGATAGTACGAATATCTGACGAGGCAAATACTGACAATGTGTTAAAATTTACATACAATGGCTCGAACAAGAAGGTAAGCTACTCGATCCACCTCCTCTGATGAGACTAAACTACAAGAACAAGAACTGCTTGTTGGAATGCAGGCACGAATTGAGGCCATGATGAATGTGATGTTGCAGAGGGTGCTGGATCAACTCTCAAGGGCACTTCCACAGATAATCCCTCAGGTAGCACCACAGCCTCAAGTACAGGAACCTATCTAGGTTCAACATCCAGCACCTGTGGCCCAAAATCCCGAACATCAGAGGGCTCAGGAGGGATTGGAGGACGAGAAACAAAAGAAGAAGCTGATAGAGCTACAGGAGCTCCATCCTCCTTTATTTGATGGTACCACACACTGCATCTCGGTAGACCACTGGTACCAAGAGATGGAGGAAATTCTCAATGTGCTGAAGGTAACTGGGTCACGACGTGTGGCACTGGCCACGCACCACTTCAAGGGACTAGCCAGGAGTTGGTGGCGAATGATGAGGATGGACCCTAATACAGATGTTGATGCCATGAGCTGGGAGAACTTAACAGAGATCCTCTATGAAAAGTTCTTTCCAGAAGCAACCCTGAGCAAGCTACAGGAGGACTTTGTTCGATTGAATCAAAGGGACATGACTGTAGCCGAGTATGGGAGGAAGTTCACTGAACTGGCCAAATTCTCACCAAATCTGATCAGGGAGGAGAAAAGGAAGGCCAACCGGTTCACATAGGGTCTCAAGATAGAGATCCGAAAGATTGTGAAGACTCTGGGCCTGAAGACTTACAAGGATGTCGTAGAAAAGGCCCTAACTATGGAGCAAGAACTCAACTTGGAACAAATGTTGAGGGGGAAGAATAAGAGGCCTGGGAATGAAAATAATCAAAGGGCTCAAAAGAAAAGTAAGAATGGTGGGAACGCATCACAGAAACAGGGATAGAACAAGGATGAGGCATGGAAGTAGGGTAAGAGACTGGGATTGTGCTACTTATGCACACAGAGGGGCCATCTTGCTAGAAACTGTCCAACAACATTAGCTCAGGTTCCCCAGCAACAACAGAATACTCAAGGAGGAGGTCAGAATGGGCGCCTTCAAGCCAGACAGAATCAGAATGTTAATCAGGGGCAAAACCAAGGCTGTGGTCAGAACCAGGCTAGAGTGTTCACGGTTGAGGCCCAGTAAGACCAGGTCCCTGTAGTAGAAGGTACGTTCTTGTTATTCAATGTTGCTATGAAACTATTGTTTGACTCGGGTGCCTCTAAATCCTTCATTTCTGAATAAGTAGTTGATAGGTTACAAATTGTGACAAAAACACTACCTGTAACTTTGAATGTGTCCACACCAATAGGGACCACTGTGACTTCAAAAAGAATGTGTAGTTGTGACCTAAGGTTTGGGGATAAACTCTTAATAGTTGACCTATGTACCTTACCTTTTTATGGATATGATGTGATCTTGAGGATAGATTGGTTAGACCAGTACCAAGCTCAGATAGATTGTCTTAAAAGACGAGTGACCATAACCCTACCTTCTGGGGAAACCTATAGAATTTGAGATATGCGAAAAGTACTGAAGAGTCCAACCATAGCCAAGTTGAACTGTTTAAGGCAAAAGGAAGAGTTTGAGGAACTCTCGGAAGAAGAGCCTATGGAACCAAAGAAGATACAAGACTTAGCAATGGTTAACGAGTACTAGGATGTGTTCCTAGACGACTTACCAGGACTACCACCAGCTAGAGAGTTAGAGTTCAAGATTGAACTTCCCCCCTGGAACCAACCCTGTAGCCATACCTCCTTACAGAATGGCGCCAATTGAATTAATTGAGCTGAAAGCTCAATTGGATGAGCTTAGGGAGAAAGGTTTCATTAGGCCGAGTGAATCACCTTGGGGAGCTCCGGTGTTGTTTGTGAAGAAGAAAGATGGTTTTATGAGACTTTGTGTCGATTATCAAAAATTAAACCAAGCCATGGTGAAGAATAAATACCCTCTACCAAGGATTGATGACCTATTTGATCAATTACGAGGAACCACACATTTCTCTAAAATTGATCTTAGGTTGGGATATCATCAGTTGAGGATCCGAGAGTCTGATATTCTCAAAACGGCCTTTAGAACAAGGTATGGGCACTTCGAGTTCACCATGATGCCCTTTGGTTTGACCAATGCCCCGGCAGCTTTCATGGATTTGATGAACCAAATGTTCAGATAGTGGTTATATTCATAGATGACATCCTAATCTACTCCAAGTCAGAAGCTGAATACTTAGAACACTTGCAAATAGTATTGGAGATACTCAGAATGCATAAATTATATGTGAAGTTCAGCAAGTGTGAGTTCTGGATGAGGACGGTCAAGTTCCTTGGCCACGTAGTGTTAGCAGAAGGCATCTTTGTAGATCTGGAAAAGGTGAAAGTGGTTATGAATTGGAAGCAACTTAAAACAGCTACAGAGATCAGGAGCTTCTTAGGTATAGCTGGGTACTATAGAAGGTTCATTCGAGATTTCTCCAAACTAGAAGAACTGATGATCAAGTTGACCAGGAAAGGAGTTAAGTTCGATTGGAATGAGAAGTGTGGGCAATCATTCCAAGAGCTGAAGAGGAGACTGACTACGACCCCCATCCTAGTCACTCCAACCCATGGTTTTACCTATACCCTCTATACTAATGCTTCGCTAAGTGAACTTGGAGCAGTGTTGATGCAGGAAAGACTAGTAGTCACTTATGCTTCGCAACAATTGAAGATCCATGAGAAGAATTACCTTACTCATGACCTAGAACTAGCGGCCATTGTGTTTGCCCTGAAAATTTGGAGACACAACCTTTACAGTGAAAAATTTGATCTATTTTCATATCACAAGAGCTTGAAGTACATCTACACCCAGAAGGAGTTGAACCTCAGGCAACGAAGATGGATGGAGTTCTTGAAAGACTATGATTTTCAATTACACTACCATCCGAGGAAGGCCAATGTAGCAGTTGATGCCTTGAGTAGGAAGTTTAACAAACAGGAGGAAGAGAAAGGCCAAATGTACCAATTGATTGATGATTTTAGGCTGGGTGTGACTCTAAATGAAAAACAAGCCTACCTCTACACTATGTCTTGTCAACCAGATCTTCTGCACCAGATTAAGGATGAACAAAGACAAGACAAATGGCTTACCAATTTGATCAAAGGAATTACACAAGGCAAGCATACTGACTTTAGGTTAGATGCTAGGAATATCCTAAGGCTAGGAGAAACGATATGTTTACCTCAGAATGGGCAGAGTAAGCAGATTATACTTGATGAAGCTCATCAGACTAAGTATACCATGCAGCCAGGCGGGGACAAGATGTATCAGAATCTCAGGAAAACCTACTGGTGGAGGGGAATGAAGAGGGACGTGGCTAAGCATGTCTCTAAGTACTTAACATGTCAACAAGTGAAAGCAAAACATCGGAAACCCTCTGGAATGTTACAACCACTCTCTATCTCGGAATGGAAGTGGGATAACATTGCCATGGACTTTATCAGTGGTTTACCTAGAAACCAAAAAAGAGAAGACACTATTTGGGTTATTGTGGATCGTCTCACCAAAGTGGCTCATTTCCTGCCAATCAGATCCACGGACCAAGTCAGTAAACTGGGAGAACTATATGTGAAGGGGACAGTAAGACTGCATGGTGTACCCAAGACTATTGTGTCTGACAGAGACTCTCACTTCACTGCACAATTTTGGTAGAGTCTACAGAAGGAGATGGGTACTAAGCTCACCATGAGTACAACATTTCACCCTCAGAAGGATGGTTAGTCTGAGAGAGTTATCCAAATTTTAGGGGATATGTTGAGGTCTTGTGTTTTATGCTTCAAGGGGAACTAGAACAAGTATTTACACCTGGCGGAGTTTGCCTATAACAACAGTTACCAGGTAAGCATAAAGATGGCTCCATTCGAGGCCCTCTATGGGAGATGTTGCAGATCACTTGCTTGTGGGTTGAGCTTGAAGATCATGTATTAACTGGGCCAGACTTGGTGGAAGAGATGAACAACCAAGTCAAGTTGATACAGAGGAGACTGACTACTGCACAAAGCCGTCAGAAGAATTATGTGGACTAGAGAAGAAGACTACTAGAGTTCCAAGTTGGGGACAAAGTATTTTTGAGAGTCAGTCCTCAGAAGGGTATCAAAAGGTTCGAATTCAAAGGAAAGTTATCTCTGAGGTTCGTAGGACCCTTTGAAATGCTTAGAAGAATCAGAGAATGTGCTTACGAGTTAGATCTACCAAGCCGGATGACTGCGACTCATAACGTATTCCATGTCTCCATGTTGAGAAAGTATGAACCTGAACCTTCTCACATCATCCATTGGGGGGAGGTGAACATTCAAGATGATGCTACCTACAAGGAAACTGTGGTTAGAATCCTTGATCACAAGGTACAGAATATGAGAACTAAGGATATTCCCTTACTTAAGGTACTGTGGAAACATCACAGATGGGAAGATGCTACTTGGGAGCTGGAAAGTGAAATGAAGACTAAGTACCTGCATCTGTTCACTAGGAAACCCTAAACATGTACAAATTTCGAGGACAAAATTTTTCTAAGGAGGGTAGGTTGTAATATCTCATAATTTTGTCAACAAAGAATTATTAATGAAATAAAATTCATTGAGGAAAAAAAAATTTATAAAACGTATTGGAGGCAAATGAAACCTTAGCATCAAGATGATCTAACTAATGATATAAGGTTAGTGGAATTATCAAATATCAATTAATTATGCAATTATGGAATTAATTATGCAATAAGTAGAGTGAATTATATAATTATTCGTACCTTCTGAAAATAAAAATATGAGATAAATACATAGAAATGAAGAAATGAAAAATAATACAAAGAAACATAAATTATTAATTGATGGCAATGTTAATAAAATAGAAAATAAACACAATATTAAGGAAATAGAAAGGAGGGAATATTAGAAAATTAATAAAATGGAAAGACATGTGCAAAAATCTATATTTACATCAATTAGAAAGTGTGTAATTCGCAATTTTCGGATAATAGCAACTTTAAAAAGTAAATTTGGTAATTAGAAACTGCATCCAATGGTCCAAACTCGATCTGTCCGATCCAACGAATGAAATCGAAGCCCAAAACAACATTCAGTAGCACCAGATCATTCAAATCCAACGGCCCAGAATCGATCAGCCTAATCTAACAGTGAGGATTCGCTTTATTGATCGTGAATGACACTGCACTTGAGGTTAATCGTGCGGCCTGGATCGGTGTTCACGATCTGATGCTGCACTCGAGGTCCATCCAACGGTGAATATCAAAACAGTTTTGTTAATCGCGATCCAGTGCTGCGCTCGAGGTTGATCAACGATCCACAGTGAATTCATTAATCTCGATCGTGATTCAGTACCGTGCTCAAGGTTGATCAACGGTCCACACTGGTTTCGTTGATCACGAATGGTCGTGCTGCAATTGAGGCTCATCTGACGAACGAGATCTAAGGCGCCCTGATCTGTGCTACGATCGAGGAAATTCGACGATTCACAGCGAATTCGTATATCTTGATCGTGATTTGAGTGCTACGATCGAGGATCATCAACGGTCCAAATCAAAGCTTCGATTAAATCGAGTTTAATAATTTAAAAATCTGAAAAAATTCCCAAAAAATCCAAAAAAAAGTTTCTAAATTCCAAAAAAAATTTTCAATGCACTTGCTATTTTCCTATGCTTGGAGGACACAAAATTTTGAAGAATTCGCAAGTTTCCTATAAGGAGAACACCATAAACTTGCCATTCTATGCCACTTTAAACTTTATATAAACCCCCATGCTCACCATTCCTCTCATCCCAAGAACCAAGAGTTGAGATTTCCTCTTGTTCTCTAAGCCCTCTTCTTGGCATCCCTTCTTACCATTCTTTTCCCTCTTGAGTGTGAGAAGTTCTTGGTTTGGGGATTCATCTTGGGTGATTTTCTTGATGACCTTGGGATTTGGATTTTAGCAAGTTTTTATTTTCTGAAAGTTTCTTTTTAATGTATGGGCATATTGCCCAATTTTGAGTAAGTTTTCCGCTGAAATTTTATTTTATTTTAGAGTTATGAATTTCTTTGATCAACAATGTAATAGTTTACATTATAAAGTTATGTACTTTTTTTATGAATAAAGAAGTTGAATTTTTCTTTATCTTTAATTGCCTTGATTTTATTGAATGATATTTGTATTCTTGAACCTATTCTAAAGCATGAGGTATTGAAAAATAGAAAGTCAAGTGTGTGTTACTTGTAAAGTAACATGATCCAACTCGCCAAATAATGGGGGTTGGGCTGTTACATCCTTCGGCTACCTCAGTCGTCAGTTATCCTATTGCAGTAATTTTGTTACTTTTCCTTTGACTTGCACTTCTCTTTGCCTCTACATGATGCAATTCTCTCTTGGCTTCATCCTGAACCTGCACCATACTAGAAATCCTTCCCTAGACATCATTTTCTCATAAAAAAGCTATAAATCATGAAAACAAGGCTAAAATGCAATGAAACATGCAATTCCATAATCTAGATGCTCATGCTACTAATTATGCACAACTTCATCTAATTTTCCCTTTATTTCCTTTAAAATGCAATAAATCGCTTACACTAATATTAACTTATTATGCAACTAACATAAGTTCGATAAATTTTTTAAATTTCCTTGTTTTAGGACCGCAATCCCTCTTACTAGGACTGTGGTCATCCTTACTAGGACCGTCGTCCTCACGGACCACATGTTTTATGAATTTGGAATGTTAGAACCACGATCTTCATCTTTGGGACCACAATTCTGCTATACCCCCCCTCAAATTGTAAGACCGCAATCCCAAAAATTGGGATCATGGTCTTTGGGCCCAAGAACTCCTTTTTTTGTTCAGTTTTCTTTTGACTTTGGTTTCTTCTTATTGTTATTTAAAGATTTGGGTTATTTCAATCTAGCCCCCTTAAAAGAATTTTGTCCTCAAAATTTAAAATGATCACATACCTATATGATGCTTTCTAGTTAGCTACTCATGGTGAAGACGTCCAGGTACTTCTTTTGCATTTTACTCCCCAATTTGCAAGTGGCCTCTTCCAGGTCATGGTTTCTTCACAGAACCTTCACTAGAGGGATATCCTTGGTTCTGAGATGCTGCACTTTATGATCAAGTATTCTGATTGCTGGTTCTTCATAAGTAGCGTTATCTTTAAGTTTGACTTCCTCCCAAGGTATGATGTGAGAGGAGTCTGGCTCATATTTTTACAACATCGATACATGGAACACGTTGTTGATTGAGGAGATTCTATTTGGCAGATGCAGCTCGTAGGCACATTCACCAACCCCTCTAAGTATTTTGAACAGACTAATGAATCTTGGTGATAGCTTTACTTTGATCTCGAAATGTTTAATCCCCTTCTGTGAGCTGATCCTCAGGAATACTCTATCACCCTCTTGAAACTCTAGAGGTCTTCTCCTCTTATCCGCATGTGACACCCCGGCTCCCGGTTTCTTCTGTTCTATGTCTCGATTGCGACAATCCGTCACTTGGGCCACGCGCGGAGA
>JAJIYU010015121.1:0-12866 GCA_030144865.1 Tinospora cordifolia
ATAGGGAAAAATGCAAATTTGAGGAGAAAATATGTGAAATTAGAAGGAAAATGTGTTTTCTTGACAAAAATAATTTTTGGGACTGATTGTTGAATTTTTAAAATTTTTATGGAATTTTTAGAGTAATTAACGAAATTTTTGGGAGAAAAATGTGATTTTTGGCTAATTATTTAATTTTTGAGAAAATAATTATACAAATGATGAAAATTGGTGTATAATTAAAATTTTTGGATAAAAAATGATGATTAGATCATTTTTAATGATTTTAGAAAAAAAAATGTAAAATTTCGATATAAAATACATATATATACGGTGTATATATGTGTAAATATGGAATAAAGAAAAAAAAATTTCATTTGGGGGCCTGGACCCAGGCGCTGGGCCTAGGCGGCCCAGGCCCCCAACGGGCCAAGCCCCAGCCGGCCCCCCGCCCCCCCCCCCCCCCCCCCCCCCCCCCCCCCCCCCCCCCCCCCCCCCACACCCCCCCACCACCACCACCACCACCCATATGATTCCCAAAAATCTCTACTAGTTTATTGTTAAAATCAATTTAATATCTTATTCGTTGAAAACTTATTCTTATAGTAGAAAAACATAATATTACTTGATTCAAACATCCTTTGAAAATAGTCGCAAACCAAGAAGGGGAAAGTCATTACATTACCTTCTTTGTATTATCTTAATTCATTCTTTCCTTATCTTATAGTTTTGATTTATTTTTGAAATGTTAGTTAGATACAATTAAGTTCATAATATGTAATACATGAGAGTTAATAAACCATTTACAGAATTTTGGAGTTAATAAATATAAAATAATTTAAATAAATGAATAAAACTTATAAACTCTTCATAATAATATAATACAAGTGTTAATAAACCTAGAATAAATATAAAATATATATATATATATATTTGGGTAAACATGAAAATATTGAAGAAAATATGAAAATAACACAAAAGGCCCTAATTACTGGCAGGAGCGATTTGAATTACCATGGTAGTGTGTGTGAGTTGCTCAAAACGGAGAAAATGTTGTCTCTTTAATTACCATGGTAAACTAGTGTGGTAATGCATGTTACCGCCGTAGTGTATCGTGTTATCATGGTAATACGTGATTATCTATGTATGACCCACGCTGGAAACCCTAATTATCACTCATTTTGTTATGTAGTCGTGCATGGTTCCTTCCAAAACCTACCCAATAGCCAATAATTCATTCCTTCTCATCCCATAAGAGTTCCACATTGATTCTCACCCATCCCAAGCCATTCCAACGACCTCTTGAGCATAGATTGAAGAAGAACAGTGAAATCGATGGAGAGTTGATTGGTGTGACATCACCAAAGATTGTAAATAAGACCAGCATCGGTTTTCATGCAGAATACATGTTTCTTATCTCTATTTTGTGTTTTCTAAAGGAATGGTTGTTCTTTGAATGAAACAAAACCTTCAAAGTGTTCTACATGTTCTTTGAGGCAAACAAAGGAAGAAGGGATAATGACAAGGTATAACACACTACTGTTCAATGAAATTCTTATTTTTAAGTCCAATGTTTAGTGTTTTGATGTTCCATGCTTGAGGGGAAACGAGAGACGCAGGAAAAAAATGTAATTTCTAGGAATTACATAACTATTACGGTCGTGCACTGTTCACATGCCCAAAACACAGACTACCATGATAGTGCGGCTAGGGTTCTCTTGTTACCATAGTAGCGCACTGTTCACATGCCCAGTACACGTTTGAGACCATATTTGTTTTTCACATGTACCATGGCTACCGCGGTAATGCTCTACATTACGGTAATGCATTGGCTTCTTTTCTTTGGCCCTCACCTATACATCCTGGTTACTGCAGTACCCCTCTGCTACTGTGATACATAGAAGGGAAAACATACTATTTCATATCTATTAGGATTGTTCTTCATATCACACACCACCAGGATTAAGTAATCATTAGATTATGATCTAATAACATTAGAATTGTATCAAACACTAAGAAAATAGCTTTGATCTTGAAAGGTTGAGGATTCAAGACTATGAAAGCAACAAGAAGAGGGCCCAAGGGAACAAACAACAGGTGGAAGTGATTACCTTGCTCTCTAACATTATTTGAATTTTTAATGCTGAACATGTGTGTGTTTACATTGCTTTGAATGCCTACAAGCATGCTAGGGTGCACTTGAACAATGACATGATATCATGATTTTGTATTTTTTACATGAATGTTGAATAACATGATCATTTTATCTATGCTTGATGATTACATGCTCTTATAACATGAGATATACATGACCATATCTGATTTACATGTATAAGTGATGTATGTTATATGATGAAATGATACACATGAAATCATAATGTAACGAATGATCGCATAACTTCAATCGCATTAAATTAGGATTTGAATCACATACTGTCACAGTGGTCCACAAGGGATCACTGTGGGTGTTCTCATGATAAGGAACGATAAGTCAGTCCCTAGTTTTCTATGATAGAACAATGGGTGTGACCCTAGTTCTTAAAGATGGGGCAATGGGGGTGTTTCTCTATCCCATTGGAATTTGGCCTATCTTGCACTTTCCCTCTTTCCATTTAATATGATGATGATGAGAGAACAACAGGGTTAGGCCCTTCGGTCTAAGTGACACTTGCTAAACAATTTGATATTTGAAACACCTAATGTATGATAAGTGGTTGCATATTTTGTGTTTGATTTAGATAATGCTATGGATGTGCTGTGTATGATCCACTAGGCTCTTGAGCTCACCCCACCTTTTCAGTTTAGGTAACGTTTGAGGCAGTGCTTGCTGACTTCAGGATATCTTACTTTTTAGTTGAAAACCTCTTAGCAAAGGTTGTTTCATGATACTTTCGTTGAGCACATGGTTTAGACTAGACATATGGTCCATTAGATTGATTTAGATGTTGAACTTTTCTTTGTGAGTTAGTTTTCAGCCACATAGGCCATATTTTTAGTGACTTCGATTCGGGAATTTAATTTCAAACTTTACTAAGTTTAAATATTTGGACTTGATGGTTTCTTTTATTAAATTATCTTCTACATCTCTCCTTGAGATATCTTTTCGTATGTCCAAGAGGTTGATAAGCTTTACAAGTGAGATTTGCTATGTCCACAAGATTTTTGTTGAGGGTTGAATGTGAGAAAAGTAATCTCCCAGGTCTTGGCGGTTGATATGTGTACAAAATCTAATGTAGAACAGGTATGCTTCTCCTCACGTGACTTAGACGTGATAGAAATGAAAGGACAAAAAATTGGGATGTTACAAAGTTGGCATTAGATCTCAATTAACCGAGTGTTGAGTGGTTCTTGGTTTAATGGAGGAACCATTCAACCGAGTGTTGAAACCTTAGGTTTAGGAAAAGAGACCATAGGTAGAAATTTGAGTGTTGCCATGGAAGCATAGAGGATCATAAATAAAAATCATTAAGACATAAGTTCGAGATTGAAATGTGTGAATAATGAAACACTTGTTTGGTCATGACACATGATCAGGATGATCTTGTATCTTTGGTTGTTGCGTAGTATGGGACACATAGGAAATAGGGATATGGAGGAATCCTAAACCTGGAGATTAATGGGCCATGGTTGGTGAATGGTCGGTGACTTTGGAAGAACTTCTTTCCCTATGCTTAGCTAGTATGGGACGGTTAAGTATAGCAAGACTTGGGAGACCTTAGTCATTTAGACATTTGCAAATTTGTTTGGATGTAATGAGAATTTTTAGTGGAAGCCTATGTCATCGGGCAATAGTGGTATGCGACACTTGAACTCATAGGCATAGATGGAAGCTCAAAAATCTCTCTATGCTAGCATGAATTGTGTATTGATTGAATGGTTGCTTGCAGGCTCTTTAGTATTATGATTTTGAATACTGTTATATGAGACTAAAAATCCTATACCCAAAGCAAACATGAGGACTTGAAAACCTCAAATGTCAAACTTAAAAGCATAAACTAATAGGTTACTAAACAAATAGAGAACTTAGAGACATGAATCAAGAGTCCTGATAGTATGAATGACGCGAGAATTTTTTTTTTTTTACAATAGGATCACAAACTAAATAGAATTGAAGTTATGTTTCTTCTTGTATATTGAAATCTCTCCTAGTATGGGATGGTTAATCATTAGACATGAATCAAGAGTCATGATGGCAGTTATCACAAGTTGCGAAAGCATTTAGTATATGAACTTTGAGAAAAAGCAGTTTGAATAACCCAAATTGAATAGAATTAAACTTATGATTCTTCTTGTATATTGAAATCTCTCCTTTTGATATCATGTTGTACCATGGGATACTTAAATAACTTTTGGCTTCTAAATAATGGAAATAACAAGCAGTGATGGCACAAGATGAAAATACCGATGAGTCAAGGCAGAGGGAAAATGGAGTGCCAGTGGTAGAAGCTACAATTGGGACAATGGTGATTATAGAGATGTTAGCCATCATGAGAAATATACCACAAGTTCAAAACCCGCCATCAGTATAGCCACAACCACAACCTCAACCCCAAATTCATCAGGTTCTATTGCCTAACGGTCCAATGGTGCTAGATCGACTGATTGTAGATGACATAGATTAGAAGAACTTGTTGATAGAATTCCAAAAGCTATAACCCAATACTTTCGAGGGTATAACTGATTACTTCACAAAGAATAAATGGTTCACTAAGATGTACAAACATTTGAATGCCTTAGGGGCAACTGGCCCTAGGAGAGTGTATTAGCAGTACACCAGTTTGTTGGAGCTACCTATCATTGGTGGTAGATGGTTACGAATGACCCTGCTGCAGATGTATCCACTATGACATAGGAGCAGTTTAAGGCTTTGTTTTATGCGAACTTTTTCTCCATGGCAAAGACGAGGCAATTACAGTCGAAGTTCGTCTGCCTAACGCAGAAAACAATAACAATAGCATAATATGAACAGAAATTCACAACATTATCTAGGTTTGCTCTTGAATTGATAAAGGATGAATAATCCATGGAAAACAGATTTGCTGAGGGATTGAAGGTAGAAATATGAAAAATCATCCTTCTTCTAAGATCGACCACTCATAAAGAAATGGTGGTTAGAACGCAACGGATCGAGTGAGATCTTGAGTATGAACAAACTTTGAGGGATATATACAAGCGGTCACAGCCAGAGCAAGTTGCAAGAGCCTCGTAGAAGAGGTAGGACAGACAGGATGGGTACAGAACGCCTCTGAATTAGAACTAGGCATAGAATTATAACAGGTCACAGAACAAGCACACACGGATAGAACGTAGTAGGGATTCGTAGAGGGAATAGGCTAATAGCAAGGATTGTGCTACCAATGTCATCAGATAGGAAATATTGTCAAGAACTGTCCTAATAGATCTCCAGCTCTTGCATAGCAATAGCAGGCATGTGGGCCTGATGGTTGTCCACAGTAGAAGCACTAGCTGCAGTGGCAGCCACAACAAAATTAGGGGAAAAACTAGAATTATGGTCAGGGATAGAACCAAGTTAGATTTTATGTTGTTGAAGCCCAGGCTGGTCTTGCATTTGCAATGGAAGGTACATTTCTTCTTTTTAATGTTGCTGTGAAATTCTCCTTTCACTTGGGCACTACGAAGTCTTTCATTTCTGAATACTTAGTGGATAGATTATAATTGGTGACAAACCCATTACTTGTGATGTTACATGTAGCCACACACCCATAGGGGCCATAGTAAACTCCATGAAATTTTGCAAATGTGACCTTAGATTGGGGATAAGTTGATTTCAGCTAATCTCAGTGTACTTCCTTTTCATGGTATGATGTCATACCGGGTATGGATTGGTTGACCCAATACCAAGCACAAATAAACTACTAGAAGCGGAGGGTAATAGTGATGTTGCATTTTAGAAATGTGCTTAAGATAAGTTGAGACATGTAAAGGTTACCGAGGAGTAATATGTTAGCTATACTACACAATTTAAAACAAAAAGAAGACTTCAAACAATTGTTAAAAGAGGATGCTGAAAAACCAAAAGAAATTCAAGAGATAGCTATAGTACAAGAATTTGCAAATGTATATCCAAATGATCTACTTGGATTACCGCCACACAGACAGGTGGAGTTCAAGATCCAGTTGCACCCAAACATTGATACTATAGCCATTCCACCCTATAGGATGGGACCAGGAGAACTGATTAAGCGAAGACACATTTAGATAAGCTCCATGAGAAGGGATTTATAAGAGCAGTGAGTCACCATGGGGAGTTCCAGTACTATTTGTGAAGAAAAAGGATGGATCTATGAGGCTTTGTATTGATTATTGAAAGCTAAACCAACTAAAAATAAAGAATAAGTATTTGTTGCCCATAATAGATAACATATTTGATCAGTTGAGGGGAGCCACTCACTGCTCTGAGATTGATCTGAGGTCAAGATATCATCAGTTGAGAATCAGAGAGTCTAATATACGCAAGACAACCTTCAAAACTCAATATGGACATTTTGAGTTCACGATGATGCCATTTGGTCTGACGAATGCACTTGCTATATTTATGGATCTAATGAATAGAGTCTTCAAATAGTATTTAGATCATTTTGTTTTGGCGTTTGTAAACAACATCCTAATCTACTTTAGATGAAAGGCTGAGCATGTGGAGCACTTGAGGATTGTCTTAGAGACTTTGCAAGGAAATGAACTCTATGCTATGTTTAGCAAGTGTGAGTTATGGATGAAGAAGGTCAAGTTTCTTGGCCATGTTGTTTCAACTAAAGGAATATATGTAGATGCTGAGAAAGTTGAGGCGATATCAAATTGGAAGCAACTTAAGATAGTTATAAAAATTAGAAGATTTCTAGGTTTGGTAGGATATTATTATATGTTTATCCAATACTTCTTGAAGCTAGCTAGACCAGTGACCAAGTGTGACACCCCAATTTTCGACCGGACCTCCGTTCACGTGCTTTCACACGTGTGGATCATCACCCGATGAAAATCAAGATGCTACCTAAACTTTTCTGCTATCAAAATCTTTTTCTTCAAAATTAAGTTCATAACGATTTGTTCTCAAGTCCAACTCTGAATAATTTCTCGTATAAAACAAAAGAATTTAAAATAATTACTCAAGACATTTATCGGGTTCATTCACATGAGTTATCAATGAAGCAGTGAAAATTACTTTAAAAATTTTCATTTGAACCAAAATCGTCAAACAGTTAAAGACATTTAAAGATAAAACGACCAAGTTAAAACCAACGTAAATATGTTAAAATAATCCAATAAAATATAGAAAACCAGACCTCCAAGTCATCTAACCCAGACGACCTCCCCATGAGGTGTCCAAATCAGAGTGCGAGTCTTCAGACATAAGTCTTCGTACTCTACGTCCAGGTGTACCTGAAAAATAAAGTGGGAGTGAGCTCGAAAGCTCAGTGGATCGATCCTACACATCACATGCATTATACATACCCAATCCAAAACATTACAAACACTTTCAAACATTAGGCATTCAAACATTCATTTGTTTTAGTTGAACTCTAAGACCGGAAGAGGGTTGAGATACCTCTCGGTATTCCCTGTGATCCAATCAAATCTCAAAAGGTTCCAATAACCATCTAAAATCAATCAACACTCACATCACAGCCTAAGGGAGTGTACTTACCCAGGTGACTTCGAGCTGTCACAGTCAGCTCCGAGTGGGAATACCTACGATCCGCCTTGTAGCTCGACGATCTCTAGAAGTGACATATAGGAGATGCCACCTCAATCCGCTTCAGGCTCGTCAATTGTACCGGTACGTGGATTCTTATTAAACCATCGTCTTATTTTAGTGTATAGCCAAACATCAATCATGCCACAACATTTCACAATCTACTAAATAATTTCTCAAATTATGCATACCATGCAAAAGTAGTCCAAATAAATAACCAATGCTATAAGATGCAAATTTTATGCTAGTCAAAATGAGTATCTAATGCTACCAAATGTATCTCCTCTATTTATGCATGTCATGAAATATTTGTGCATAAAATGAATGAGTTACTATTCAGTCGCATCATCACACAAGCATTCCAAACAATCCAAGCAATTTCATAATAAGATTCCTAATAACCTAGAACTATCCACACAAATGTTTTAAATTTTAAATCTATATAATACAGATGAGCAAGGAAGTCACGCCCACCTGATTTCTCCAATCTTCGGGGCTCCTTGCTTTTCCTCGGGATCCTCGATACGCTAATATATAGATCTAAAATTTAATACTTAATAGAATTATTCTTAGGCTTAAATAATTTCCAAGATAATTAAGGAGTTCAAATATTATTTCTAACTAATTTAGGGTCATTCTAAAATTTTAAAATTTAATATATTCTCAGTCATATTAATTTCTAAGTCTTTCTAAATTTCCTAAATTTAAAGTTTCAACTCTAATAATTTACTTGCAAGCTCTAATCATATAATTTGGTTTCTAATAACTTAGTCTCCAAAATTTAAATAATTTGTTAATATTATAATTAATTTAATTACGAACAAAATCATATTTCTATTGGTCAAATCTGTAGTCTCATTCATAATTGAGATTTTAAATCTTTTCCTACTGATAAAGTTTTGCTAAGATTATTATTTAGTGTGAATTCAATTAATTTTTGTTCATTTAATTTCCTAGATTAGATCCTTAACCACTCAAATATATGATCTAAATTTAAATACTTAAATAAAACTCAAATAAATAATTAGATATCCATTTATGAATTTTTATTTTTCAATCCTGAATATTTTGTTATTATAAGATGGGTAACTTCATCAAAACTCTATCACTCTAATCAATTCATATTAATTTTTTTATATTATATTAGATTCAACACCTTATAGTATATTGGTAAATTATATTATAATTCTGTTATTAACTAAACATACTAAATTAACATAAATCAAAATTTTTCACAATTCTCTTACCTCTCTGTTTCGATCAGCTGGCCGACCAATAGTTGGAGCACAAACCAGGTTTGTCTTCTTCATTCCTCGGCCAGCAACGTGAACAGCAAATTTGGTCACAAAATTCCCAACCTGGGCGTCAGTTTCGTCTTCCTTCTACCACGTACGCACGACAGAACGCACCAACGTTCTGTTTCTGCTTTATTTGCGCGTAACAGTAGCAGCTGCAGCGCTGCTCATTCGTTCTCCTTCCTTTGTCACGCACCATCAATGATCAACATGCATTTACAGCCAACCAAAATACACCTGCAACCTCAGTTCGTCATCTTCTTCATTCGGTTCGTCCTGTTGCAGCAACCAACTGCTCCAATTCATTTCCCATCTCTGTTCGGCGACACCAGCAGCAGCAGCAGCAGTAAGCTAATCTGTTTTCTTCTTCACTTATGCTGCGCAGCAGCTTCCTCTTCGTTCTTCCTCTCCGCTCTGTTCCTCTGTTCGTCACACGGCAGCAGCTTCATGACGTCCTTCCTCTTCTGGTTTTCCTTCCTCACGCACGGCAACCCAGCCATCACAAAACAGAGCATCATTGCTCTGATTCTTCTTCTTCGTTTGAGCAGCCGCAGCAGCAGTAATAACGGCCACAGTAGCAAACAGTAACCAACTACACTTTTCCCGGTCAGCTTGCTGTTATTCCGAACCAGAGCATCCGGTTCTTCTTCCATCAGCAATTTGCAGCAGCTGATTCCTTCTCATCTATCATCGTTTCTTCTTCGTTCGGTGATAGCACTAGCAACGGTAACAGTAACAGCAGCCTTGATCACGACAGAGCATCCTTTGCTCTGTTTCACTTTCTTTTTGGTTCTTCTTTTTCCGTCCTCTGTTGTCACGAGCAAAACCAGAAATAGAACCCACAACTGGTCGTGCTCCTTCAGTTTTCCAGCTTACTTCACATGGTTTTCAGCTTGCCTAAGCCCAGAAATCAGATTACAGCGTTTTCCCCCCTGTTTCGAACGTCTTCAATGGCAGCTCCCTTTCTGTTCGGGCATCTTCGTTCGTCCAGAAGTTCTTGCAATCACCGCCCAAACTCAAACCACCAGAAATTTCGATCATCACCGCTCGGATTCGCGCAACCAGAAATTTTTGGATTTCCAACACCGATTTTCCCAAATTTCTGGATTTTCGTTGTTTTTTCCGACCATATCTAGAATTTTAATCTCATTTTCTCATAACTTTTATTTGTTAATCATTTTGTTTGTTTAAAAAAAAAAAAAACTTAATATAAACAAATGCTAATTTGTTTAAAAACTTTAGTATATACTAAGTTTGTTAACCATATCCAAAATTTGATTTAATTTAATTATGATTTTAATTGATTAATCACTTTATTTGTTTAACTTTATTATAAATTTTTATATGTTAATACCAATACCCTTGTATAATCCCTTGATCACTTAACTCCTCTATTATAAAGTATGAATATTATTTATCTGACTAATAATAGTTTTTCTTTTTCAAACATCAATTTATTTCCCCCTTATCAATTACTACTTTTACCAATCAATAAAATTTTCCAATACTAAATTTCATCATCATTTCATTTTTTTCAAACTACTTCAAGTTAATATTGGAGCTAAATTCATTTTACCTTGTTATTTCCATATTTATATAATTTTTTTTTTCATGCTTACTCGCGACGTGCACGCATTTGCAAAATTTTGGGGTATTACACTAAGTTAACTAGAAAGGGAGAAAAATTCATTAGGGATGAAAAGTGTGAACGTTCCTTTCAAGAATTGAAGAAGAGGTTAACTTTAGCACCTATCTTAACCACACCTACTCACAATGTGAGGTATATCCTATATGCTAATGCTTCACAGAATGGATTGGGCATTGTGCTAATGCAATAGGGGAAGGTAATAGCTTATGCTTCGCTTTAATTGAAGATCCATGAGTAGAACTATCCCACACATGATCTATAGTTAGCGGCAATCATTTTTAGACTAAAGATTTAGAGGCATTATTTCTATAAAGAGAGCTTTGATTTATTCTCAAATCATAAGAGCTTGAAGTATATTTCTACCCACAAGGAGTTGAACCTTCAACAATAGAGGTGGATATAATTCCTGAAAGACTATGACATCCAGCTACGCTATCATCCAAGAAAGGCAAATGTGGTAGCTGATGCACTCAACAGGAAGTTTAGCAAGAGTATGAAGAGAAGGGGCAAAGGTATTAGCCAAATCAATAATTATAACCTGGGTATAACTTCAGACGGGAATCAACTATATCTGTATGCCATGATTTGCCAACTAGATCTCTTACTCTAAATAAGAGATGAACTGAAAGAGGATAAATGGGTCATTGATCTGATGGAGGGTGTCAAGCGAGGTAAGCATACTAATTTTAGAATTGATGTTGAAGGTATGCTCAGACTTGGGAAAAATTTGTGTACCTGAGAGTGGGCAGAGCAGAAGAACCATACTAGATAAAGCTCACCAAACCAAATGCATGATGCACCCTAGAGGCGATAAAATGTATCAGAACGTTAGGCAAATGTACTAGTGGAGAGGTATGAAAAGGGACATATCCAAGTATATCTCTAAATGTTTGACTTGTCAGCAAGTAAAGGCCAAACACAAGAAACCCTAGAGAATGTTGCAACCACTTTCAATACTAGAATGAAAGTGGGATAATATTGCAATAAACTTAATTAGTGGCTTGCCTAGAAACTAGAAGGAAGAAGACACCATATGGGTGATTGTGGATCATTTAACAAAGGTAACTCACTTCCTACCCATGCGTTCTACAAATTCAATTGGAAAGCTTGGAAAGTTGTACGTCAAGAAATAGTGAGGCCACATGGTGTTCCCAAGACCATTGTGTCAGACATAAATTCTAGGTTTATGTCTCAGTTCTGGCAAAGTTTGCAAAAAAAAAACTAGGAAGTAGGCTCACCATGAGCATTGCTTTCCATCTCAAACTGATGGGTAATTAGAGAGTCATTCAAATACTGAAAGACATGCTGAAGCTTGTGTCCTTGATTTTGAGGGCAATTGGAGCAAATACTTGCACTTGGCAGCGTTCGCTTATAATAACAGTTATCAGGCGAGTATACAAATGTCTCCATATAAAGCACTCAATGGCAAAACCAATAAATCACCGTCATGTTGGGCGATTTGAAGATCATCTACTCACAAGACCAAAGTTGTTGGAGGAAATGAACATATAGGTGAAGCAGATTCAGAAAAGACTAGCTACAACCCATAGTAGGCAAAAGAGTTATGCAGATAAAAGGTGAAAACCTCTAGAATTTCAGCTATGTGACAAAGTTTTTCTAAGAATTAGCCCTTAGAAAGGGATTAAATGGTTTGGAGTCAAAGGAAAGCTATCACCAAGGTTCATCAATCATTTGAAATATTTAAACGGGTCAATGAATGTGTGTACAAACTAGACCTACCAAATAGATTGTCCTCGATCCACAATGTATTCCATGTATCAATGCTATGAAAGTATGAACTAGACACCTCTCACATCATACACTGGTAGGAAATTGATATCAGGGATGATGCAACTTATGAGGAATCCACAATTTAGATATTAGATCATAAAATACAGAGTCTCATAACCAAGAACATTCCTCTAGTCAAGTTTCTGTGCAGACATCATGGCCTGGAAGAGGCAACCTAGGAATTGGAAAGCAAGGCAAATATCCAAATCTCTTCACCATGAATGTCAGACTTGACATGTAATACCCCAGAATTTTGTAAATTAATTTCAAAGATTTCAATAAAATTTTGGGTGCAAATTGTGGGTTGGCACATAAAAAATAAAATATATTGGAGATATAGAAAAATTAAGCAAATAAGACCTTAATTTGATAATTAAATGAAAATTAAGGTTTAGTAGAATTAATTATGAAATTTAAGGAATTGCTTAAGAAATAAATAGAA
>JAJIYU010015122.1:0-12879 GCA_030144865.1 Tinospora cordifolia
AATAAAAAACTAAATTGAAGAAGAAAGAGAGACTACGACACAAAAATGGAAATAACCTGAATCAAAAATTGAATCGTAAGGAAGTGATTTGGGCTCACACACACACACACAACACACATATATAATATGTACGATATTTCTGAATGAATAATTTAGATATAACATAAGAATAATACATGTGTAATATTTGAATAACGAAAAAATATGCGTGAATAGTGGTATGATGTGAGAATATTTTCTATATAATTCAAGAATAAAAATTGTTCGATCGTTTGAAAAAAAATTCGGGATGGATAAAGCGAGGACAAACGAATAATGCTTTTATATATATATATATGTGTGTGTGTGTGTGTGTGTGTGTATACTTTAATTTTGACTGAATAATGCGGGTATAACAAAAGAATAATTCATTTATAATGTGCGTGAATAGAGGTATAATGTGAGAATAATTTCAGAATAATGCGGGGATAAATGAATAATACGCGTGCACACACACACACATATATACTTTATTTATGACTAACTAATGAAAGTATAACAAACGAATAATTCATGTATAATGCGTGTGAATAGCAGTATAATGTGAGTATAATTTCATAATAATGCGAGGATGAATGAATAATGCGCTCACACACACACACACAAATATCTATATGTATATGTATATATGTTGGGACCCCTTCCCTAGGAAGAAGGACGAACCGACTGACACAGTATTTCGACAACTCGGCCGCAAACCGAGTTTGCCAAGACATTGGTAAGCCTCGACATACAACACCACATCACACACTTTCGGAGTAATCATAAGAAATGCAGAGAATTTTAACACACAAACACCAATAAGAACTTGATATTTATCCAAAATGGGTCATTATAACATATGTAGCAACGGGAATGACTATCCATTATGTACAAGCTTTCCTCACCCCTATACATAGATTCCAACCCTCAAAATACAACGACAAAAAAGGAAATAAAAAGAAAGCCTACCAAAAAGAGTAAGGGAATGCAATTCTATGCAATGACCACTCCCTTGCCTTTATCCATAGTTGAAAAACTTGAAAAGTTAGAGTAGTGAGCCTATTTGTCCGCGGCGGCTCAATAAGTAATGCAGTCTAATTCAAACTTAAAACAAGTATTCCACAATTAAAACATATGCCATAAATGCATGAGCAATAGCATTATGCAAGTGAATGCAACTGTAAACACAATTTAAATCCATGATGCAGTCGTGCACCTTCATTCAAAAATAGTTAAATAATGAAAACATTCATCGAGGCTCGCAAGCTCTCCGAGGCGACTAAAAATCACTCGAGCGGGTTGCAGATAGTTAGATGCATCGTGTCGACTTCGATTAGGCCTTATTGCTATTGCCATCATTGTAACGACCAACCAGGACTTATTTTCGTTGACTTATTGTGACGGCCCAATTAGGTATTATTGTCGTTGCCATCATCGTAGGCCCACAGAACCCCCTCGGCGGGCACTTTGTGCTAGTTGGTCACCTCTCGGGGTCGTATGAGAGACCGACACAACTCAACCTAACCCTATACTCTTGGACCTCGAGACTCAGTGCACTTTCATTTTAAACTCATTTAAAAGGATGCAGATTCATCATAATATGTAATCTCATTTTTATAATGCACAGAATAACAAGCTCTAAGAAATGAGTTAGAAAATACTATTCATAGAGATGCTCCGCTCCTAGCGCTCCTCTTGCGACCGGTAGCGTCCCGCTGGTACTTGGTCATACAAAATCGACTTAAATTCTTAATATTAACATTAGACTTGGCTAACTCTAACCGTACATCATTGGTTAATCAATAACTTGACCTAGTCAAGAATAGTCCCCTATGTTCGTTCACCTTGCCTTAGTTACTAAGTGAATTTGATTGACCTTGGTCAATTTTGGTCAACCCTAGTCAACTTATCATTTGCTGACCTAGTTGGTCAACAGAGTCACATAGGGTCAATTCTGGTCTACATGGAGTCAATTGGGCCAAAAGGGGTCAATATTCCCAATTCCCATGACTTAGGCACAACATTAGCCTATGGCCCTATCTGTGCAACCATTTTCTCGATTTTTCTGCGAGCAATCCGTTAGTCGGATTTGCTCCAAACACTGCAGAACCATTATAGACTTCCTAAAGTTTTCCTAGAATTTTAAATCAAATTTTTTGGACCTCATCTACTAGGGTTTCAAAGTATGATAACAGAAACTGTACAGATCCCGTATACCTTGTGACAGGAAGTGACTGTTTGCCTGAATTGACCCAGAAATTTGGTAGGAAACTTCTAGACATATCTAAGGATCTCTCCACCAAATTTCAGCTCAATCTACCTAGGTTTAGTCAGTAAATTTTGTCTTAGAAATTTCAGCCAGATTGTAGGAAATTTCTGGGTTCATAGTTTCTACTATCATCCTAGTATTATTTTCCCTCGTTAAATCACAATTCCATGGGTTTTTTCTTGTGTCTAAGCAGTATACTTCAAATCAGCAACATGAAATGCCAAATTCATGTCTATTTATCCACTAGTTCTTGGCTGTATTTTAAAGAACACAAGAAATTTTGTTCTAGCACCCTACAATCATGGCATATTTGCAAGTATAACAAAACACAACCACAAGGGATCAAGGTTAGCTCTTTATACCTTTCTGGAACCTCTATTATGGGATCTACAATACCTCTGGTTCCAGCCTGAAAGGGTGCTTTAGGTGTCCCAAATATAGCTCATATTCTGGTCTCAAACAATTTCTGTCGGCACTGTTGCAACAGTATATCTAACAGTTAGCAATAGTGACTTATAAAACACACTAAACATTTCAATTTCTGGTTTCTACCACTTGGACACTTGAATACTCATGATAAGGAGTAGAATGATGGATTTTTACCTCAGGGACGTGCCTAGAATGGTCCAAGAGTGAGCTTTCCCAAAGTTGTTCCAACTGTCTCTGTCACATAGCTATAACACTGAGTAAGTAATCAACTTCAATGGTCCGAAAAATCATGTATAAGGCCCTAATTTTCGTTCTCTAACTCTTGGAGGTCAAAGTAAAAATGTAAATGAGGAGAGTGTACAATTTTACCTCAAAAAAGAACTAGAAATGGCCAATGTTCAAAGCTCCAAAGGTGGTTCCAGCACACTTTCTGGTTTTTCTGGGTTTAAACAATGTGGACAACACCTCTTCTTGATGATTTCTACTTCAGACAGCTCCAAGATTGAGCTAACCACTTGTGGAACTTTGTAGATGGTGGTACAAGCTTCAAATCAAGCTATAGTTTGTTAGATTTGGTTGAGAATTAAGGAAGATCCAAGCTAGGGAAGTTGGCTATAGAAATCTAGAATTTTTGGACTTTGAGCCTCAAAGAAGCCATTTTGTTGCATGGGGGTGCTTGATTGGCAAAGATAAGGGAGACATGTGGCTACCCAGGTGGCACTCAACCTCACATGCTGGATGCCCAGTTGGCAGCATTCATGGGGCACAATGGAGGATGAGTTGATGGCAAAACCATGGATTCAAATACCATGGACTCCCATGGTTCTGTGCTGAAATTTTGCTGGAAATTCGTCAACAATTCGGTCAAAATTGCCTAAAACCCACATAAAAGACAAGGAGGAAGGGGCTGGACCCCCATAAGTGGGCGCGTGTGCCAGCCAACCTAGATGGACTAGCCCATGCGCCTGGCCCAGGTGCTAGGAGCCCAGGCCGCGCATGCGGCTCGAGTCCCCCACTGTCGCTTGCCTGTGCAGGCTAGGCGCTCGGCCCATTTGGGGCCTAGGCCGGCCTAGGCCTAGCGCCTGGGTCAGCCCAGGTCCCATTAATCTTTTTTTTTTATTGATCTATTTCTTTTCTACACATACACATACTTACATAATGTTTATTTTATACCAAAATTTCACATTTTTTTCTAAATTATTAAAAATTGTCCAATCATCATTTATCATTCAAAATACCCCATTATACCTCATTTTTTTTATTTATTAAATTATTTTCTCCAAAAATTGAATAATTTCTCAAAAATCATATTTTTCCCCCAAAAATTTCATTTATCATTCTAAAAATTCGGTAGTTGTTCTAAAAGCTCACAAATCAATCCTAAAGGTTATTTTCCCCAAGAAAACACATTTTTCTAATATTTTCATGTGTTTTCTCCTTAAAATTATATTTTCTATTATTATTCTCATTTTCTTTAATAATTGATTCGAAATTGGAAAAAATTTTGTATTTTCTCATTAAAATTCCAGAAAATACATAAAATACATATATGTCAAATCCGTCAATCCGATGTCAAAAACATGGGTCGTCACAGCCTCCCCTCCTTAAAATGAATTTTGTCCTCGAAATTCTCTAATGCACTAAAGGTCAAGGGGCAACTCCCATAATCTCCGGAAAATGACTCGTCATATAATCATCTCGCTCCCAAGTGTTCTGCTCAGCACAGTAGAACTGCCAACATACTCGTACCATTGGTATCTCCTTGCTGCGCGATTTCCTCATGGCTCGATCAACAATGGCTACTGGAGCTTCATCATACGTACAATCCTCTCGCAAGTCAACATGTCTCCAATTAATCACGTGCGAGGGATCAGGGTGGTACTTCCTCAACATCGATACATGGAACACATTATGTACCCCCGATAATTGAGACGGCAATGCCAATCGGTATGCCACAAGACCTACACACTCGAGGATCTCAAAAGGTCAATATATCTCAGTTCTAGTTTTCCTGAAATGCCACACCGAGTCTACCCCTTCCTAGGGAAAACTCGTAGGAGTACATGATCACCGACCCCAAACTCTAGTACCTTCCTCTTGTTATCTGCATAGCTCTTCTGCCGATCCTGAGCTATCTTCATGTTCTGACGGATCTGCTGAATCTTCTTTTTCTGTTCTTGTACAAAAGTATGGCCCAAAACTACTATATGACCAACCTCGGCCCAACAAGCAGGCGATTGGCAAGGTCGGCCATATAATGCCTCAAAAGGTGCCATGCCGATGCTCACCTGGTAGTTTTTATTATAGGCAAACTCACATAGGGGCAAGTGATCCTCCCAGCTACCCCCAAAATCAACAATGCATGCCCTTAACATATCTTCAAGTACATGATACATGTATAAGTCTCTTAGACTATCCATCAGTCTATGGATGGAAGGCTGTGCTCAAGCTCACACTAGTCCCTAACTGATTCTGCAAGCTCTGCCAAAAATGGGACGTAAACTGAACATCTCTGTCAGACACAATGGACACTAAGACCCCATGTAATCTCACAATCTCGCGAATATACAGCCTACTTAGCCTCTCCACTGAATCTCTACTATGCATTGGGAGGAAATGAGCCGACTTAGTAAGTCTGTCCACAATGACCCATACAGTATCATGTCTCCACTGAGGTCGGGGCAATCCCATCAGAAAGTCTATGGTAATGTGCTCCCGTTTCCACTCGGGAATAGCCAAGGGCTATAATAAACCATCAGGTCTCTGGTGCTCGGCCTTAATCTGCTAGCACGTATCACATCTCTGCACAAAGGCTGCAATATCTCGCTTCATCCCCGGCCACCAATAAGTACGTCGAACATCCTGATACATCTTATTGGCACCTGGATGGACAGTGTACCTCAAGCGATGCAGCTCTGTTAGCACTCCATGTCTCAGGCGAGGGTCATCTGGTACCCACAATCGTCCCCTAAACCTCAGTGCACCATCAGTATCAATCGACCACTGCACACAAGAAGTGTCGTCTGCCCGCGCCTGGTACATCATAAAATCAACATCATGAGGCTGAACCACCATAATCTCAGTAAGCAACACTGGCTGGGCTCTCATCTGTGCACTAACTCTGCTCTCGGTCGAAGTCTCCTGGATACTCATCACTGTCACATAATCAATCATCCTCCACTCCTGAGACATATGCCTAGCCACACATCAGTCTCAACCCATATTCTACTAAGCGCATCAGCCACCACATTGGCTTTCTCGGGATGGTACTCAATGGTAAAGTCATAACCCTTAAGCAACTCCATCCACCTCCTCTGCTCATGTTAAGGTCTTTCTGCGAAAATAGGTACTTGAAGCTCTTATTATCAGAATAAAGTGTGAAACGCTCAGCGTATAGATAGTGTCACCAAATCTTGAGTGCAAATACTACTGCTGCCAGCTATAGGTCATGCATGGGGTAGTTCCTCTCATGAACTTTCAGTTGTCGTGAAGCAAAAGCGACAACCGTGTCTCCCTGCATCAACACACACCCAAGGCCTGTACAACATGCATCTGTATAGATCATCAACTCACGGCCTAGTTCTGGTAGCACAAAAACTGGGGCAAATGTCAAATGACGCTTCAACTCAAGAAAAGCTTCCTCACACTTATTTGTCCACACAAATGACATGTTCTTCTAGGTAAGCTTCGTTATGGGAGGAACGTTCCTCGAGAAGTTTGGCACAAATCTGCGGTAATAGCCTGCCAAACCCAGAAAACTACGGATCTATGTCACAGTGGTAGGTCTCGGCCAACCTATGATAGCCTCAACCTTAGCTGGATCAATTGAAATGCCCCCAGCTCCATTACATGGCCCAAAAATCGGACTTCTATCAACCAGAACTCGCACTTGCTAAACTTGGCATACAACCGATGATCTCGGAGAGTCTGTAGTGCCATTCTCAATTGCTCAGCGTGCTTCTCCCTAGTCCACGAGTAAATAAGGATGTCATCGATAAAGATAATGACGAATGAGGTCTAGATAAGGATGAAACACCCTCTGCACCAAGTCTATGAACATCGCTATGGTGTTCGTCACGCCAAACGGCATGACTAAAAATTCGTAGTGCCCATAGCGAGTCTAAAAGGCCGTCTTCAGTACATCCTCTTCCCTGACTCTCAGCCAATGGTACCCAGATCTCAGATCGATCTTTGAAAACACATTGGCACCTCAGAGCTGGTCAAATAAGTCATCAGTACACAGGAGAGGGTACTTGTTCTTTACTGTCACCTTGTTCAACAGTTTGTAATCGATACACAAACGGAGGTTCCCATCCTTCTTCTTCGCAAACAACACTGGAACACCCTAAGGTAACACACTAGGAGTCATAAAACCCTTACTCATTAACTCCTCAAGTTGGACCTTCAGTTCCTGCAATTCCTTAGGCGCCATTTGATAAGGAGGGATCGAAATGGGTTGTGTCATCGGAATAATATCAATGATAAAGTTAATCTCCCGTTTGGGAGGCAAGCCGGACAAATCATCGGGAAACACGTCAGAAAAGTCTCTAACAACAGGAATCTCATCTATGTTCTGTTGTGAAGGTCCCTTACTAGTGGTGATCATACTAGCTAGTGTATCTATGTCAGACTGTGTCACTATCCTACCCAGGGCCCTCGGTCTATCGGAAACACTACCCTCGAAGGTCACAACAGGCTGTCCTGGAATCTGAAATACTACTCACTAACTCGGGGGCATTTGCCTCCAGTCTGAAAAATATGTGGGTATACTCCCTGACTAACATGTCTCCCTGCTGTAAATTCAAGAACTCCGCCTTCTTATGTTCTTTCTATGTTGTAAGGACATAGGCACTCAAGAATAGCTCCTGGAACTAGGCCCATGTAGACATTTGTCCCTCTATAGACTGGGTGGCTCTCCACCAAACCGCGGCCTCATCCTCGAGCATGTGTGTCACGAATAACACCTGATTCTCCTCAGACAGCTTCAATGTCATAGCATTCTTCTCAATGTTGAGAAGTTAATTCTCCACTACATCTAGACTCAAACCCTCGTGGAACTCCTTAGGCCTCAGATCCAAGAATCTCTTTAGGAAGCGATCAAGAGTGGAGTCATCACCCTGCCCCACTGGGGCTACCTCTGCCTAGGCTGTAGCCCTCTATTCCTCCTGGATCTCCAGTATAACCGGCGTAGGAGGCACTGCTGGCTCAGCCCTCTATCTCTCGACCTCAATCTTGTCAAGCCTCTCACTCAATAAGGCTACCTGGGCATGACCGACCTCATTAGATGTTCTAATCAAGGCCTTTAGTCTCTGTATGGCATCCTATCTAAGCTAGACTGGAGGTGGCGGCGATACCGGCTTTGGGGTCCTGCGTGGTATCCCACGTCGAGGAGGCAACGTGGTCTGCATAAAAACGTTTAACTTTCATTAGTTCCAAATGAGCAGACCACAACTTCAGACATTAAGGCGACTATCTCTAAGGAATCACCTAACCAACAAGGTCCATAGTCTCAATCTTAAAACTTACTAACAACCTATAGCAGTCCGAGTCCCCTCGTGATATGACCACTCTCACTTGGTTCCTCTTTCTGCCAGTCAGGAGTTAGAAAGTTTTGCCCATACTCCCATTTTGCTACTCTAAGTCTTTTCTAAGGGTCTTTTCTCTTTTATACTTCTATGATTACTCTGAAACTCTCCTAGGTCAATAACGCTTGTTATTCCTCAATTGGAAAAACCTTGGGCTCTGATACCAATGTTGTAGGGACCCCTTCCCTCGGACGAAGGACGAACTGACTGGCATAGTATCTCGACAACCTGCCCGCAAATCGAGCTTGCCAAGACACTGTCAAGCCTCATCATACAACACCACATCACACACTTTCGGTGTAATCATAAGAAATGTAGAAGAATTTTAACACACAAACACCAATAAGAACTTGATATTTATCCAAAATGGGTTATTATAACACGTGTAGCAACGGGAGTGACTATCTATTATGTACAAGCTTTCCTCACTCCTATACATAGATTCTAACCCTCAAAATACAACGATAGAAAAGGAAATACAAAGAAAGCATACCAAAAAGAGTAAGGGAATGCAACTCTATGCGATGACCACTCCCTTGCCCTTATCCACGGCTGAAGAACTTGAAAAGTTAGAGTAGTGAGCCTATTTGTCCATGGAAACTAAGTGAGTAATGCAGTCTAATTCAAACTTAAAACAAGTATGCCATAATTAAAACATTTTCCATAAATGCATGAGCAATAGCATTATGCAAGTGAATGCAACAGTAAACACAATTTAAATCCATAATGCAGTCATGCACCTTCATTCAAAAACAGTTAAATAATGAAAACATTCATCAAGGCTCGCAAGGTCTTCGAGGCGACTAAAAATCACTCGAGCGGGTTGCAGACAGTTAGGCGCATCGTGTCGACTTCGATTAGGTCTTATTGTTGTTGCCATCATTGTAACAACCAACTAGGACTTATTTCTGTTGCCTTATTGTGACGGCCCAATTAGGTCTTATTGTCGTTGCCATCATCGTAGGCCCACAAAACCCCCTCGGCGGGTACTTTGTGCTAGGTGGTCACCTCTCGGGGTCGTACGAGAGACCGACACAACTCATCCTAACCCTGTATTCTCCGACCTCGAGATTCGGTGCACTTTCATTTAAAACTCATTTAGAAGGATGCAGATTCATCACAATATGTAATCTCATTTTCATACTACACAGAATAACAAGCTCTAAAAATGAGTTAGAAAACACTACTCATAGGGATGCTCTGCTCCCGGCATTCCTCTCGCGACCAGTCGCGTCCTGCTGGTACTTGGTCCTGTGAAATTGACTTAAATTTTTAATATTAACATGGGACTTGGCTCACTCTAACCGTACATCATTGGTTAATCAATAACTTGACCTAGTCAAGAATAGTCCCCTGTGTTCGTTCACCTTGCCTTAGTTACTAAGTCAATTTGATTAAGCTTGGTCAATCTTGGTCAACCCTAGTCAACTTATCATTTGCTGACCTAGCTGGTAAACAGAGTCACATAGGGTCAATTCTAGTCTTCATGAAGTCAATTGGGCCAAAAGGGGTCAATATTCCCAATTCCCATGACTTAGGCACAACATTAGCCTATGGCCCTATCTACGCAACCATTTTCCCAATTTTTTTGCAGGCAATATCTTTGTCAGATTTGCGCCAAACTTCGCAGAAATGTTTAAGACTTCATGAAGTTTTGCAGGAATTTTAAAACACATTTTTTGGACCTCATTTACTAGGGTTTCCAAGTATAATAATAGAAATTGTACAGATCCCATATACCCTGTGATTAGCGGTGACTGTTTGCTTGAATTGACCTACGTACACACATCAGAATGCCTTGAAATTTGATAGAAAACTTATAGACATGCATAAGAATCTCTCCACCAAATTTCAGCTCAATCTACCTAGCTTTAGTCAGTAAGCAAAAAATTTCTAGGTTCATAGTTTCTACTATCATCCCAGTATTCTTTTCCCTCATTAAATCACAATTCTATGGGTTATTTCTTGTGTCTAATAGCAGTATATAGATAATAACACATCCATTAATCAAAAACACTTTGAATTTGTAACATACAATGCCAAATTCATGTCTATCTATCCACTAAGTTTTCTGCTATATTTTAAAGAACACAAGAAATTCTTTTCTAACACCCTACAATCGTGGCATATTTGCAAGTATAACAAAACACATCCACAAGGTCCCAAGGTCAGGTCTTTATACTTTTTTGAAACCTCTACTATGGGGTCTACAATACCTCTGGTTCCAGCCCCAAAGGGTGCCTTTAGGTGTCCCAAATATAGCTCATATTCTGGTCTCCAACAGTTTCTCTCAGCAATGTTGCAATAGTATGTCTAACAGTTAGCAACAATAACTTATAAAACACACTAAACATTTCAATTTCTGGTTTCTACCACTTGAACACTTGAATACTCATGATAAGGAGTAGAATGATGGATTTTTACCTTAGGGACGTGCCTAGAATGGTCTAAGAGTGAGCTTTCCCAAAGTTGTTCCAACTACCTTTGTCACACAGTTGTAACAGTGAGTAAGTAATCAACTTCAATGGTCTGAAAATCATGCATAAGGCCCTATTTTTCATTCTCTAACTCTTGTAGGTCAAGGTATATATGAAAATGAGGAGAGTGCACAATTTTACCTGCAAAAAGAACTAGAACTGGCCAAGGTTCAAAGCTCCAAAGATGGTTTCAGCACACACTTTCAGGTTTTTCTTGGTTTAAACAGTGTGGACAACACCTCTTCTTGATGATTTCTGCTTCAGACGGCACCAAGATTGAGCAAACCACTTGTAAAACTTTGTAGATGGTGGTACAAACTTCAAATTAAGCTATAGTTTGCTGGATTTGGTTAAGAATTAAGGAAGATCCAAGCTAGGGAAGCTGGCTACAGAAATCTAGAATTTCTGGACTTTGAGCTCAAAGAAGCCATTTTGTTGCATGGGGGTGCTTGCTAGGCAAAGATGAGGGTAATATGTGGCTACCAAGGTGGCACTCAACCTCACATGCAGGATGCCCACTTGGCAGCATTCATTGGCCAAATGGAGGCCATGAGTTGATGGTTGTAATACCCCAAAATTTTGTCAAATAATTAAATAAATTAATTCTTTTGAGTGCAAATTGTGGGATAACACATGAAAAATAAAATAAATTAAAGATATAGTGAAAATTAATCAAATAAAACCTTAATTTGATAATTAAATGAAAAATTAAGGTTTAGTAAAATAAGTAAATAAAAATAAAGTATAAATACTCATATAGATTAATATGGGTATGAATAAAGTGTATACTAGCACACAAAAAAATGTGAATACTACATATTATAGGGATATGTACATAGAAAAAAATGCATATAATTAAATAAAATGTATTTATTAAAAATAAATCAAACATTATGTGAATATTAGTGTATAATTACATAATTTAATGAAAAATGAAATAATAAATAAAACATAATACATGGAAATAGAAAATGCAAATTAATTCAATTAAAAATACAAAAGAAATTAAAAAATGTCTAATAAATACAATATTAAATAAATTAGAAAGGAAAAAATAATAGTAAATCCATAAAATAGCATGATTTGATCAAGAATCAATGTTTACACAAGTTAGAAAGTAAAAATGGGTTGATGATTAGCAATTTTCGGATAAAAGAAACCTTAGAAACTGATTATTGTAATTAGAAACACGATCCAACGGCCAGAATCCATCATCTATAAGATCTGGAATCGCACGGTCACCATCAAAGACTTAAACGACGCTCAGGAGCACCAGATCAGCCAGATCGAACGGCCAAGACTCAGGTTACGTGACTCGAGGGGTATCGATCAATCTAGGTTCGAGATAGATAGGATATGATGCGTCACTTGAGGATCACCAAACGACTCGGATCGAGGCGCTGGGGAAGATCGCGAACGAGTTCTCTGATTGAGGAAGATCGAATAGCCAAGATCCGAAGCATCGATCTGATGATCATCTCACAACAGAACTCGAGGATAATCGGACAATCAGGATTAAGGCGCAAAGAATCAATGGCGAAATCGGAAAGAGAGCGATGATTGAGGTAAATCTGACGGTCCACATCAAAAACGATTAATCCGATTGTGATATGCGTGTCTTGAGTCCCATCCAAGCGTCCAGAACGAGTTCGTAATCAGAGATCGCGAAATCTATGCGTTACTCGAGGATAATTGGAGTGTCGAGATCCAATAATCCGTGATATCGTTCGAATCCCGAGGAAAATCGAACGGTCGATCTTCCATCCGCCCGATCTTGATCACGAAACGCATCTCGAGACCAATCCAACGGCCGATATGCTATGCTCCGTATAAATAACCAAAAATCCGAGATAAAATTCGAGAAAAATCAAAAAAATTCCCAAAAAAAATTCTATAAGCTTGGTTTTCCAATTCTAAGCCAACTTGCTATTTTCCTATGTTTGGGGGGCACGAAAATTTAAATTTTTGCAAATTTTCCACCAAAAAGTTTACCATTTTACACACTTTTGAAGCCTATATAAACCCCCCAATGCTCACAACTCAAACCATCCCAAGCAACAAGAGTTGAGTTGTCATCTTGTGCTTCAAGCCCTCTTCT
>JAJIYU010015123.1:0-12854 GCA_030144865.1 Tinospora cordifolia
TATAAAAAGAAGTTAAATATATTTTATAATTAATTACTAAATAATGAGCCTTAAAATATGATAATGCTCAATTATAAGATAACAAATTTAATGTCAAAATGAACATTATCACCGGTGCATTGGAGCATATACAAGTTAAATATGCAAACACAATAAAAAAGAAATCATTGAATGTGACATGGATTGATGAGGTAGATAACAACCAAGATGAAGAGGATAGGATTTCAAGCAACTTTGTTCCTTTCACTGCTCCAATTTGGACCCTGTGCAGCATGCTACAACTGTATAAACAAACAACACAGAGTCCAACTACGAAGAGGATTAGGTAAGTATGAAAGAATTTAGACAAACTTATTAGCTAATGTATGATAAATGGTTGTAGGTTGACAACAGAACAAAGAATTGGAGGAATGATGCTCAAAGATGGAAGACAAAACCAAATGGTTGCAAGAGAAAATTAAAAAAAAATGACAAAAGATTGGAAGAACTAGTAGAAAAATTGAAAGATGTAGAATAGACACTACAACGTGTCAATACCGAAAAGATCAAACTCAGTGAAATCTTACAAATGGGGCAAAGCTCTCATGACTGTAGGAGACTTAGATATTCAACACCAAAGGTACTTAAGGAATAATCAACAAATCAAGGAACGAAAATCAACATTGGGTTGCTCCACATGTTGCTAAAAGGCACAAGTAGAATGTAATAGTCCCACATCGGGCTAGCCACAGAGTGTTGCCTGGGCTATAGGTGCATTCACGGGTATCTACAATCGATAAAGCCTTTTGGAGGGCTCAGGTTCGAGTCTCGCCAAGAATAAAACCCTGCACGTTGGGCGTGTCTAAGGTGGGGACAATATCATCGAGTTGTGGGCCTGGGGTGTTACAAATGGTATCAGAGCCGCTTTGTGTGTGACAAAGGTGTGAGTCCTGAGGATAAGACTACTCCCAAGATTGTAATAGTCCCACATCGGGCTGGCCACGGAGTGTTGCCTGGGTTATAGGTGCATTCGCAGGTATCTACAATCAACGAAGCCTTTTGGGGGGCTTTGGTTTGAGTCTCTCCAAGAAGAAAACTGTAACACCTCAACCCCCATATCTTTAAGCAGTGTACATGACCACGTTCTCTTGACAAAGGACTTAACAAAATGGCGAGTCAGGCCGGTGTTACTTTACAAGACACTCACTTGTTTTTTTCTTTTCAATATCTCATGCCTTTGTATAAAAATTCAAGAATACAAAATTTTCAATAAAATCAAGGCAAATTAAAAGAGATAAAGAAATTCAAACTATTGTATTCATAATAGAAAGAATAATTGAAAGTACTAAACTTCTCAAAAAGAACTAATTGTTACAGCGGAAGACTTCAAAATACTTTTCAGTAGAAAAACATAAAAACTTTGGGCAACACACCCTTAAAAATAAAAAATATAATACTGTAGAAACTTTTTAAGGACTATTTATATTCAACTGCTCCATGAATTTCATGTTCCTCAAAAATAAGAAAGGAAGGAGTGAGCATATAGGCCAGTGGATCCTTTTCGAATAACCATCTTTCATGTTCAAACTCATAACACAATCATAATTCAAACACTTGCAATCATTAGGCGTTTCAAACAACAATTTGTTCAAGTCGAGTCTCAGACAAAAGAGCCTTTAATCCCTTGATGCTCTTAACTAAGTAAATAGGGCCCACTCGGCATCAACCTGTTAGTGGCATGTGTCGGCATCAACCTGTTACACATGGTGACCCACCAGGTAATGTGGTACACGACACTCAAGTACTTAAGTCTGAAAACCATATGACCTAACTCATATGAAAAGAACATCCATAGTGTCGCCTTGACCACTATGATGGTACGTGGTTATTATCAGCATCGTCTTTGATTAATTATCATATTATGATCTCATAAAATAAACTTCAGAATATGAAATCAAACTAAAATTCAGAATATACACGGTCAATTCATAAAACACTCATAAAACATGCATCATACTTTAATTTAAAAGCCTAAGCATGATACTAACATGGCATGGATGATATAATTGCTCAAACATGAATCAAAACTGAAAAAACTGAAATAAACTTTTAAAATTTTGAAACTGAAATTGAAAATCTTTTATTTCAATGAAAAATAAACAAACAATGAGCATGCCATGAATTTAAATAAAAACAGAAGGGTGTTCTAGAAATCATTTCCACCTTGTGATGCTTTCTTCTAAAATTTCGGCAGCAATTCCCCCCACGTACTAGTGCCAATGAAGATCGCCCAACTTAATTCCCCAATTCGAGAGAAGAACTTCTCACATACAATTAAGAGGAAAAAAAGATGGGTAGAGGTGCCAAGAAGAAGGCTTAAAAAATAACAGGCAATTTTAACTCTTATTTTTGGAATGAAGAAATTAAGTGCCTAGGGGGGTTTATATAGGTTTTCAAAGGGAGAAAAATAACAACTTTTAAGTTTTTCTTTAAATAAAACACCCTAATTCTCTTTAATTTCGTATTTTCTAATTTTGAGAATAAAATGAGTATTTTTCATATTTTTTTTTTCGAATTTTAGAAATAATTTTTAGATTTTAGAAACCTTTTTTTTTCATTTTTTTTGGATTTTTCGTAATTTTTTTGAAATTTTGTTTTTTAATTTCGGATCCTTTGATCTTGGCTGTCGGATTTCCTCGAGCACATCTTGGATTGTCCTCAAGTTTCGCACGCGCATCTCAATCGTGATTAATGAAAACGTTTCAGATCGTCCGATCGTCCTTGATCACGGTGTGCGGATCTCATTTGCGATCAACATAATAGATCCTATCCGCACGATCAACCTCGAGCGCAGTGTTGATTTCGCGATTTTGTTTTTGCGCCTTCGTTGTGTGCCATTGGATTTGATGGATTTGATCGTGGCCGTTTGATCTTGATGATTCGATGCGCTCGTGCGTGTGTGCGGATCTGATCGTGGCCGTTGGATAGTGAGATCAGATCTAAATCCATGGTTTGCATCCGTTGGATGTGTTTTAAGTTTATTTCTTTGATTTTTCAGCCAAATTTCTTGCTTTCTTTTTGAATTTTTGCCAAATCTTATTCCCAATTGACTTTCTAATCTTATTTTCATAAAAAATTATACATATCCTTGTATTTTTGGCTATGATATCTCACAATATACGTTATATTCATATATTTTCTTCAAAAAATCTATTAAATTAATTTTTATTCCCCATTTGGGTAAACTGGGACTTACCACAATTTTCATTCGTATAATTTTTTAATAAAAATTCAAATTTCATATGAATTTTCAAGATGTTACAACCTACCCTCCTTAGAAAAAATTTCGTCCTTGAAATTTGTACATATTTAGGCATTCCTTGTGAACAGATGTGGGTACTTGGTCTTTATCTCGCTTTTGAGTTCCCACATGACTTTTTCTTTCCCGTGATGTTTCCACAGCACCTTCACTAATGGGATGTCCTTTGTTCTTAGATTCTGCACCTTGTGGTCAAGGATTCTAACTGTTGTTTCCTCATAGGTAGCATCATCTTGAATATTCACTTCCTCCCAGTGAATGATGTGAGAGGGGTCAGGTTCGTATTTCCTCTACATGGATACATGGCATACGTTATGTACTGAAGTCATCCAGTTTGGTAGGTCCAACTCATAAGCACATTCCCCGATTCTTCTAAGTATTTAAAAGGGTCAGACAAACCTTGGAGATAACTTCCCTTTGAATCTGAACCTTTTGATACCCTTATGAGGACTGACTCTCAGATATACTTTGTCCCCAACTTGGGACTCTAGTGGTTTTCTCCTTTTGTCAGTGTAGCTCTTTTGACGGCTTTGCGCAGTAGTTAGTCTCTTTTGTATTAACTTGACTTGGTTGCTCATTTCTTCCACCATGTCTGTCCCAGTTAATATTTGATCTTCAAGTTCAGCCCAATAGGTAGGTGATCTATAGGGTCTTCCATAGAGAGCTTCGAATGGAGCCATTTTTATGCTTGCCTGATAACTGTTGTTATAGGCAAACTCTGCCAAGTGTAAGTACTTGCTCCAATTCCCCTTGAAGTCTAAAACGCAAGACTTCAACATATCTTCCAAAATTCGAATAACTCTCTCAAACTGACCATTCATCTGAGGGTGAAATGTTGTACTCATGGTGAGCTTAGTACCCATCTCCTTCTAGAAACTTTGCCAAAACTGTGAAGTAAAGCGAGCGTTTCTATCAAACACGATAGTCTTGGGTACACCATGAAGTCTGATGATATCTTTCACATAGATTTCTACCAGCTTGGTAACTTGGTCTGTGGATCTGACTGGCAAGAAGTGAGCCACTTTGGTGAGACGATCCATTATCACCCAAATAGTGTATTCTCCTTTTTGGTTTTTGGGTAAACCATTGACGAAGTCCATGGCAATGTTATCCCACTTCCATTCACAAATTGGGAGTGGTTATAACATTCCAGAGGGTTTTCGGTGCTCTGCTTTCACTTGTTGACATGTTAAACACTTAGAGACGTATTTGGCTATGTTCCTTTTCATTCCTTTCCGCCAGTAGGTTTTCCTGAGGTTGTGGTACATCTTATCCCCACCAGGGTGCATGGTATACTTAGTCTAATGAGCTTCATCAAGTATGACCTGCTTGCTCTGTCCATACCGAGGTACACATATCCTTTCCCCGAGCTTTAGGATGTTTTCAGCATCCATCCTAAAGTTAGTATGCTTTCATTGCGTGGCTCCTTCAATTAGTTGAGCAAGCCACTTGTCTTGCTTCTATTCATCCCTGATCTGATGTAATAGGTTCGGTTGGCAAGACATATTGTACAGATAGGCTTCTTTTTCGTTAAGGTTTACACCCAACTTAAAATCTTCAATCAACTAGTACATCTGGCCTTTTTCTTCCTCCTATTTGTTGAACTTCCTACTCAAAGCATCAGCCACTACATTGGCCTTCCCCGGATGGTAGTGTAGTTGAAAATCATAGTCTTTTAAGAACTCCATCCATCTTCGTTGCCTGAGGTTCAACTCCTTCTGGGTGTAGATGTACTTCAAGCTCTTGTGATATGAAAACAACTCAAATTTCTCGCCATAAAGATAGTGTCTCCAAATCTTCAAGGCAAACACAATGGCCGCTAGCTCAAGGTTATGAGTAGGGTAATTTCTCTCGTGGACCTTCAGTTGTCTTGAGGCAAAAGCAATGGCTTATTTTTCTTGCATTAGGACTGCACCCAATCCACTTAGTGAGGCATCAGTATACAGTGTGTAAGTAACACTAGGAGTTGGGGTGACTAGAACAAGAGCCGTAGTCCATCTTGTCTTCAGTTCTTGGAATGATCATTCACATTTCTCATCCCACTGGAACTTAACTCCTTTTTTGGTCAACTTAGTCATAGGTTCTGCCAACTTGGAAAAGTCCTTAATGAATCTTTTGTAGTAGCCTGCCAAACCCAAGAAACTTCTAATTTCTGTTACTATCTTGGGTTGCTTCTAGTTCATAACTGCTTCCACTTTCTCCGGATCTACAGAGATGCCTTTTGCTGACACTATGTGGCCAAGGAACTTCACCATCTTCATCCAGAGCTCACATTTATTGAATTTAGCATATAACTGGTTTCTTCTAAGGGTTTTTAGTATGATCTTCAAGTGTTCTAGGTACTCAGCTTCTGGCTCAGAGTAGATTTGGATATCATCCACGAATACCACTACAAATTGGTCAAGGTACTATCTGAACACTCGGTTCATCAAATCCATGAAGGCAGCTAGGGCATTGGTCAAACCAAAGGGCATCACGGTGAACTCGAAGTGTCCATATCTTATTCTAAAGGCCGTCTTGTGAATGTCAGACTCTCGAATCCTCAATTGATGGTATCCTGACCTAAGATCAATTTTAGAGAAATGAGTGGCTCCTCGTAATTGATCAAATAGGTCATCAATCCTTGGTAAATGATATTTATTCTTTATTGTAACTTGATTCAACTTCTGGTAGTCAACACATAGTCGAAAGGAACCATCCTTTTTTTCATGAATAATACTAGGGCTCCCCAGGGTGATTCACTCGGCCTGATGAAACATTTCTCCCTGAGCTCGTCTAGTTGAGTTTTTAGCTCAATTAGTTCTACTGGCGCCATTCTATAAGGAGGTATGGCTATAGGGTTGGTTCTAGGGTGAAGTTCAATCTTGAACTCTAACTCTCTAGCTGGTGGTAGTCTAGGTAAGTCATTTGGGAATACATCCTCGTACTCACTGATTACAGCTAGGTCGTGAATATTCTTCAAGTCAGTAGGTTCTTCTTCAAAGAGTTCCTCGAACTCATCCTTCTGCTTTAAGCAATTTAGCAAGGCTAGGGTTGGACTCCTTGGTAGTCTTTGCATATCTCCATTGATTTTAAAGATTTCCCCAGAAGGTAATGTTATGGTTACCCGTCTCTTAGGACAATCTGTCTAGGCCTGGTACTGATCTAAACAATCCATCCCCAAGATTACATCATAGCCATAGAAAGGTAGGGTATATAGGTTGACTGTTAAAAGTTTATCCCCAAACCTAAGGTCACAACTACACATTTTTTTTTGAAGTCACAATGGTTCCTATTGGTGTGGACGCATTCAAAGTCATAGGTATTGTTTTTGTCACAAGTTGTAACCTATCAGCTAGTTTTTTAGAGATAAAAGATTTTGAGGCACCCGAATCAAACAACAGTCTCACAGCAACATTAAACAATAGGAACGTACCTTCTACTGCAGGGGCCTGGTCTTCCTGGGTCTGGCTTGGTTCTGTCCACAGCTCTGGTTTTGCCCTTGATTGGCATTCTGATTCTGTCTGGCTTGAGGTCACCCATTTTGACTTGCCCCCTAAGTATTCTGTTCTTGCTGCTGGGAAGCCTGAGCTGGTGCAGTTGGGCAATTTTTCGCCAAATGCCCCTTCTGCTTGCATACGAAACATAATCCCAGCCTCTTAGCTTCTTCCCTTGACTCGTCTTTGTTCTACCCCTATTTCTAGGTCTGTGGTGCCTTTCCACCACTCTTAGTCTATTTTTAGGCCTTTGGTTTCTCTATTTCATTACTAGGCCTCTTGTTCTTTTCCTCTCAACCTTTATTCTAAGTTGAGTTCATGCCCTAGGATCCCTATATGTTTTTAAGCTTAGAGTCATAATCACTTTTTGAATCTCAATCTTGAGATCCTGAGCTAACCAATTAGCTTTCATTCTTTCTTCTTAGATCAGCTCCCAAGAGATCTTATCCAATTAAGTAAACTTTTTCTTGTACTCAGCTAGAGTCAAGTCCTTCTGATTCAACTTGATGAAGTCTTCTTGCAACTTTTATAGTGTCGTCTCTAGAAAAAACTTTTTGTGGAAGACCTCCTTGAACTCTTCCCAGCTCATCTTTTCAACGTCAATCTTTGTTTCAGCAAACATTCGTACTATCATGACTCTAGATTCATGTTTCTAGATTCTTAATTTGTTCAATGGCCTAAAGTCTTTCTTTTAGGTTCTTTTCATGCATGGGTACAGGATTTGGTCTCAAAGCAAATAATCATTATAGCATGCATATCATACAATCATACAATCAAGCTAGCACAACAAGGTTCCAAGCTTCCACCTAAGCTTTCAGGTTCAAGTGTTCCCATACCACTCTACCCCTTCCACTTAGGCTTTCACTTAGAACACAACCGCACCCAAACAATTTCGTGAATTGCTCAATAACTAAGGTTTTTGAGCCCACTATACTCAATCATCCCATACCAGCGAGCATAGAGAAACCCGTTCTACCAAAGTTACCGATCATTCACCACACATGGTCCATCATTCTCCGAGTTCAAGCTTCCTCAATAACCCCAAATTCCTATGCATCCCATACTGCATAGAAATCGAAAATTATAGAAGCTTCCCGATTTCGTGTCCTAATCAAACAATTTTCTGTTTTCACACAAGTTTCAGTTTCTAGCTTATGTCCTAGAGTTTTATGCTTTTGATTCACTGTGCCAACCATGGCTACACCCGTTTCTACCTAAGGTCTTTTCTCTGGACCTAGGGTTTAGTTCTGGTTGACTTACAACCTCTGTCTGGCCAAGATACCACCTTTGGCATCTTTTTCGACTTCTAATCAATTCTTTGCCCTAATTTTCCACCTTCTAATTATCTTTTATCGAAAATAAGAGTGTTCTTTAACTCTGACTACTCATATAAGTTGGTGGGACAACCTCCAGATCAGGCGGCGAGACCAAAGTCTGCTTAGCAACCGCACTTTCTAGGGCGGGATAACCCACCTCCCTTTCAATGTTTAACTTTACTTGGGACAAGGCTTACCTACTATCAGCTCAACTTGTAGTCTTTGTATCCAAACAAAAACATTTTCAAAAAATATATTTCCTTTTTGAAAACACTTTCTAAAACATTCATCAATTTCAAAAATAGAAGGTAGGGCATTCTAAATTCAATTCAATTCAAGGTGAAACCCTAAGTTTGAGTTTCTCATTCTAGTCCAGTGTTTCTATTAACTGGGCTCTAATACCACACTTGGTATCAGAGAGACTTTCTGTTCTTGGCCCAACAACTAATGCCTAGGCTCTAATACCACACTTGGTATCAGAGAAAACTTTCTGTTCTAGGCCCAGCAACTAATGCCTAGGCTCTAATACCAACTTTGGTATCAGAGGAAACCTTCTGTTCTTGGCCCATCAACTAATGCCTAGGCTCTGATACCACCTTTGGTATCAGAGGAACCTTTCTGTTCTTGGCCCAGTAACTAATGCCTAGGCTCTATTACCGTGCTTGTAACACCCCAACCCCATATTTTTAAGCAGTGTACATGACCACCGTTCTCTTGACAGAGGACTTAACAAAATGGCGGGTCGGGCCAGTGTTACTTTACAAGTGACACTCACTTGTTCTTTTCTTTTCAATATCTCATGCCTTTGTATAAAAATTCGAGAATACAAAATTTTCAATAAAATCAAGGCAAATTAAAAGAGATAAATAAATTCAAACTATTTTATTTATAATAGAAAGAATAATTGAAAGTACTAAACTTCTCAAAAAGAACTAATTGTTACAGCAGAAGACTTCAAAATGCTTTTCAGTAGAAAAACATAAAAACTTTGGGCAACACGTCCTTAAAAATAAAAAATATAATACTGTAGAAACTTTCTAAGGACTATCTATATTCAACTGCTCCATGGATTTCATGTTCCTGAAAAATACGAAAAGAATGAGTGAGCACATAGCCCACTGGATCATTTTTGAACAACCATCTTTCATGTTCAAACTCATAACACAATCATAATTCAAACACTTGCAATCATTAGACATTTCAAACAACAATTTGTTCAAGTCGAGTCTTAGACCAAAAGGGCCTTTAATTCCCTGATGTTCTTAAATAAGTAAATAGGGCCCACTAGGCATCAACCCGTTAGTAGCACGTGTCGGCATTAACCTGTTACACATGGTGACCCACCAGGTAATGTGGTACACGACACTCAAGTACTTAAGTTTGAAAACCATATGACCTAACTCATATGAAAAGAACATCCATAGTGTCGCCTTGACCACTATGATGGTAAGTGGTTATTATCACCATCGTCTTTGATTAATTCTCATATTATGATCTTATAAAATAAACTTCAGAATATGAAATCAAACTAAAATTCAGAATATACACAGTCAATTCGTGAAACACTCATAAAACATGCATCATACTTTAACTTAAAAGCATAAGCATGATACTAACATGGCATGGATGATATAATTGCTCACACATGAATCAAAACTAAAAAACTGAAATAAACTTTTAAAATTTTGAAACTGAAATTGAAAATCTTTTATTTCAATGAAAAATAAACAAACAATGAGCATGCCATGAATTTAAATAAGAACAGAAGGGTGTTCTAGAAATCATTTCCACCTTGTGACGCTTTCTTCTGAAATTTCGGCAACAATTCCCCCCACGTACTAGTGACAATGAAGATAGCCCACTTAATTTCCCAATTCGAGAGAAGAACTTCTCACACACAATTAAGAGGAAGGAAAGATGGGTAGAGGTGCCAAGAAGAAGGCTTAAAAAATAACAGGCAATTTCAACTCTTATTTTTAGAATGAAGAAATTAAGTGCCTGGGGAAGGTTTATATAGGTTTTCAAAGGGAGAAAAATAGCAACTTTTGAGTTTTTCTTTGAATAAAACACCCTAATTCTCTTTAATTTTATACTTTCTAATTTTGAGAATAAAATGAGTATTTTTTGGATTTTCTCGAATTTTAGAAATGATTTTTGAATTTTAGAAACCTTTTTTTTTCAGATTTTTTTTGAATTTTTCATGATTTTTTTGAAATTTTCATTTTTTCATTTCGGATCCTTTGATCTTGGCCGTCAGATTTCCTCGAGCCCATCAATGATTCATGATCAACCAAAAAAACGTCTTCGATCTGGACCGTTGGATATTCCTCGAGCGCAGCACGATTCGTGATCTCGAACACAGCTTTGATCTGGACGCTTGGATTGTCGTCGAGCTTCGCATGCGCATCTCGATCGTGATTAACGAAAATATTTCAGATCGTTCGATTGTCTTCGATCATGGTGTGCGGATCTCGTTCGTGATCAACGAAAAAAATCCTATCCGCACAATCAACCTCGAGCGCAGTGTTGATTTCACGATTTCATTTTTGCACCTTCATTGTGGGCCGTTGGATTTGATGGATTTGATCGTGGCCGTTTGATCTTGATGATTCAGTGCGCTCGTGAGTGTGTGCGGATCTGATCGTTGCTGTCGGATAGTGAGATCAGATCTAAATCCGCGGTTTGCAGTCGTTGGATGTGTTTTAAGTTTATTTTTTTGATTTTTCAGCCGAATTTCTTGCTTTCTTTTCGAATTTTTGTCAAATCTTGTTCCCTATTGACTTTTTAATCTTGTTTTCGTAAAAAATTGTACATATTCTTGTATTTTTAGCTATGATATCCCACAATATACGTTATATTCATATATTTTCTTCGAAAAATCCATTAAATTGATTTTTATTCCTCATTTGGGTAAACTGAGACTTATCACAATTTTCATTCGTCAATTCCGTATAATTTTCTAAATATAAATTCAAATTTCATATGAATTTTTCGAGATGTTACAAAAACCCTCATGCTGGGTGTATCTAAGATGGGTACAATATCGTCGAGTTGTGGGCCTGGGGTGTTACATAGAAGCATTGCCATAAACTCATGATGAGTTTTCAATAGAACAACATCAAAAGGATGCCCAAAACAAGTCAAAAATGGATTCCCAAGACCAACTATGCAGCATGTGTTGCCCATGCCATGTTGTCTACATGTTTTAAGGAGATTTGCTACCTAGACAATGGATGTTTTGAACATATGATAGGAACCAAAGAAATGTTGTTAACGTACAAATCATGTGAAGATGGTCATGCAACGTTTCGTGTGGTGGAAAAGGGAATATAGTTGGAAAGGAGATCCTAAATATAAATCACCTACCTAGACTAAGAGAAGTGCTACATGTCAAAGGTCTTAAGGCCAACATCATCAACATTCGTCAACTATATGATGAAAACAAGCAAGTGAATTTCACTAAGGATGACTTTAGGATTGTAAATGTTGTTGGATCATGCATCATGAAAAGAAGAAGGACAACGAATAACTACTACAAAATAGAGAAAAGTATAATGAAACTATTAAAACAATATTATAATACAATGACTAACAACCTTGAACTCTGGTAGTGAAAGTTTAGACATGTAAACTATAAGACACTCAGAAATATTGACGCTATTGATGCAGTTCAAGGACTTCCCAAACTCAATGCCAAACGAGTTAGAATTTGTGGATCATGCCAGCTAGTAAGCAAAAAAGATCCAAACACTCATTCATGCAATACTTTACTGCCACGAGAATACTTGAGCTGGGGCATATGTATATATATATATATATATATGTCTGTGTTGATGACTTTTCTAGATTTACTTGGATAAATTTTCTTAGAGAAAAATTAGAAACCTTTGACATGTTTAGAAATCTGTGTAAAAGGCTGCAAAATGAAAAGGCTTGTTTTATTCAAAAGATCTAAAGTGATCATGGTAGAGAGTTTAACAATCAAAAGTTTTTGGATTTCTGCAACAAACTTGGAATCAATCACAAATTCTTAGGGTCAAAGATGCCCCAACAAAATGGCATGGTGGAAAGGAAGAACAAAAGCTTCCAAGAAAGGGCAAGAGTAATGTCATAAGCAGCAGGGTTATCTACAAAATTTTGGGGAGAAGTTGCGAATACGACTATATACATCATAAATAGAGTCTACCTTCGACCAGGGACAACCAAGACCCCCTATGAATTGTGGAAAAGAAGAAAATCAAATGTAAGCTTTTTTCACAACTTTGGAAGTGCTTGTTACATTCTCAATGATAGATAACACTTAAATAAGTTTGACGCAAAGAGTGATGAGGGCATCTTTATTGGATATGCCATGAACAGCAAAGTTTATCGGGTTTTTAGCAACTATTCTCAATCAGTCATGGAATCAATAAATGTGGTGATCGGCAACCATGAAAATGACGAGGTTATGTTTGAAGACAACAAGAATCAAAAACAAGATGTAGAAGGGACAAAAGGAATTAACAAACCCAAAGTTAAAACAGAGAGTAACACAAAAGACAATTTTAAAGATGAAAGTCGTGACATGGGTGAACCTTCTTCAAAAATCCAAAAGGATCACCCAATCGATCTAATAATAGGATATCTGAATTTAAAAAGAGATTGAGGAATGTGCTGTCGGGACCCCTTCCCAGAGTCAAGGGCGGCCCGACCGGCACAGCGGCCTGACGAAACTCTCTCACCAAGACGAGTTCGCCCAACCGCTGTTAAGCCATCTTTGCGAAC
>JAJIYU010015124.1:0-12860 GCA_030144865.1 Tinospora cordifolia
CGTTGATTATTCTATTATCCAATTTCTTTCAATATGAATTATAAACTATAGCCCTGTTGAAAAACTCCAAATGTGGAGGTGCTTCAAACTTGATCTTAGGAATTCAATTCATTAAATATACAATAGTTTTTAGAGCTTTCATCCAGAATTACGCCTTTCAACTACACTATTTTACTGAGGCATGCTTAACATTTTGTACTGAGCACAAATATCATGCTTTTCAAGGAGTTTAACGAATGAGGAGGACATTGGTTCAATGTTATTAACATTAAACAATTAACCATTATTGCCTAAAAAAGAGGTGTTTTGTAATATAATTTTAAGCAATGAATTAATGTAATTGGGTTTAATTAGTACCATTGCCATCACAATCTCCAGCATTTTCACACTTTTTTTTTGTGATTCATGAAAATTCATGGTTTCCTAAGCAATACCCTAAAAATGACTATAAATAAATAATTGCAGAACCCAAAAAAGTAAAGATTAAGAGCTTTTTGTTTAAGTGACAATATGATTATATTTATATAATCTTCATCTCGATCATTTATGCTTATCACCATTGTGTTCACTTTTTGTCATTTATTAAAGAGTCTTAGCTTTTTCTGACATTAGTGTCAACATATTCTAACCTTACATGAACATTTAAAACTAAAATGTTTTAGTGATATGTATCAAAACTCGCACAAAAACATAATTGAGTGATATGTATTTGAGATTAACATACATAGAAGCATCATCTTTTTTATAAAATTAGATTATCCCGAATTATGTATTAACATTGGCATATCCCGAATTATAGTATAGCAATGTAAACTAAGTTAATTTGTGTCTTAAATGGGCCCTTAATTACTGACTTGCCTACAATTAATGATTTCTCATCTGGAAAGGTCCTCTAGGATGGCAATAAAAGGTGTGAGGAGAACAGGGTTTACATGACAAGCTTTCTAATCAAACGATAGCTAACATACATGACAGTATGAAACAAGATTGAATTATATTTCTATTGAGTATTCAGAACTGCCTTCCAAAGGTTATAATTGTATAAGAAAGTCTTATATACTTACGCCAATGCCCTCATAGCAAGGTGGGACATTTGTTGCATGTGGTGTGTACAGTGTGAGTGTGTGTGTGTGTGTCTACCAAAAAAAAAAAAAACAGTCTGTTATACTTACATTATTAAACAAGAGACACAAGAAAACAAGTCTTGCAGCTAAATTCAACATTGTTGGCTACCGTGGGTCGGCCTTAATTATGACAAAAGTAGAAAAATAAAAAATAAAAAAAAGATATAAGAACAAATCTGAATTCATTTTGATCAAGAAAAACTAAAAAAAGAAGTAATGCAAGCCAGGCATTGACATTAATCGGTGGAAATAATAATAAAACTAGCAAAAATATTTAGCTAAAAGAATATTTGATGAAAAGGGTACACACAAAAAATAGCTAGAATCTCTCAAAAAAGAACAGTGGTGGGGAATCACCCACTGAAATTAACATGAAAAGTAACAACATACGCATTTCCATTAACAGATATTACGTGTGAAGGCACATACCAATTATCAAAACTTGGCAATACTTGGAGAGGAAGACATTGCCGAGACTCACAGCCAGCGCTGGAAGGAGGAGAAGTCCACGGAAAAACTCACATGCAATGTCATTTTTTTCTTCTCTCTCACTGTCTCCATCGCAAGACCCCGTTCTTTTCTCTTATAAAAACAAACCCTTTCAGTTTCACATGCACAATTTTAATTCTTCAGCTCAGCAACATTGCTACAGCTTTTGAAATGCCTAGTAAGCTTTACTGCATCTTCCTCTTACTTGTCTTCTTGGGTAAGTGCTAGTTCTTAATATTATTTGCTCTATAGTTAATTCTAATTTTGTTTTGCTGCTGTTGTTGTTGTTGTTTTGATGCTTTTGATGCTTTTGGTTGTTGTATTGTAGGAGTTTGGCAAGAAGCGGAGGGCATGAAAAGATGTGTATTAGTGATGAATCCACATGGCTGCAACCTTTTCTATTGTCGTAAACTATGTCTTCAGAAGTATGATGGATACGGGTCTTGTATTGCTCGTAGCTTTGGCTCTTTCCGATGCATATGCTACTACAACTGTGCGACTTGAATTGCTGTAACTCTTGTAATGGTTTTGATTTTTGGTTTTGTACTCAGTGCTTAGAATCCTGATCTTTGCAAAAATGTTATCAACAATAATATGTTATCTTGGTAGATGTACAATTAAATTATTAGATCATGGATTTAAATACTATGTAATACTTTTTATGAGCATTTATCACAAGATATTAATCATGGACTGATGACATCAAATTGACACCAAATAAAAGTGCAAAGATCACCAAATAAACTTGTTTAATGTTCAGAGTGCAAATTCTTTAAAGAAAATGAAAAGATGTCAACAATTTATATTGGGCCTCCCCAATTATTCATTAGAATTCTCAGCTCAATTTGGATCCATGGCCGTATCTATGAAGCAGCCCAATATTAAGACTAAAGGTCAAGCTCTTGGACATGGTCATTGTAACCATACTAACTAGTTTTGATTAATTAACTTATTTTTTACATAGTTAAATAGATGGCCAATTCTATTACCAAAGCATCATGTCTATTCTTGACCTATTAATCCTTCTCATCCACTAGAGTGAGATAGCGGCAAGAGAAGCGTAATTACTAGTTAATTTAATTATAGAATACGCCAATGCACTATGCACTATGGTGCAATTAAACTCCTTACCTCAATAATACTAATCTTTTAGAGTTAAGGGCACTCCTAAGTAAAAGGAAGTTTTTCTTATATTATTAGCTACCCTTAAAATGTTACAAAGCTAATTCAACTAATATACTAGGAAGGGACCCCTTGAGAGGGAAGTGAGTATATCCTAAAACATAAATAAACAGTGGACCTTTCTTTTCTAAGGGCCTGTGTGTGTATATATATATATCAAAGGGACAGGGAAATATGGAATAAAGCAACCATTGCTTTCATGATTTCACTACATTAAGGAAGAAAAAGAGACTCATACTAAGGGACCCATTTACGGAACAGTAATTTAAAGACTCTCTACATTATATCTTTCTTTCCAAAGCATCACTTTGAAGAAAAGATAAAAATATACACTAAGTGCTTGCATTTTGAATTCTTTAGGTATATATATCAACAACTGGATTAAGCCATACTGTGCGTCAGTGGGTATGTATATATATATGTATATGTATATAAGAGCCACTTGTCTAACAAGCATTGATTAGCTTAAATAAAAATATATTTAAGCCGAATCATTCAAAATGAAGAGTTTAGTTCCTTATCTTTGCAAATAAATAAAAGTTTTTTCTCCTTAAATAAAAGTGAAAGTAAAACTATTACCATTAGGCAAATTCCTTATGTTTCTCCTTATTGCACTGACCTTCTTGCTTGTATTAGAGGTCTCAATTTTCTTTTGGCTCATTCTCTCGTCATTAAAAAAAAACATATACCCATATAACAAAACTTGTGGAAAAATGATGAATGATCAAAAAAACAAAATTTTAAGCTTAAGGAACCAAAAATAAAAAAATAATAATAATAAATTAAAAAGAATGGGAAAAAAAAAGTAGAAGAAAAGCAACCCTTGTAAGGTCACAGACCCTTAAGCATTGGGTTTTGCTTTTCCTTTTTGTTTTAGCTCCCTACATATATACTTTGCTTTATGCTTTATATTTTCACTTGCTTTTCTGCACATTGGCATTGCTGTACAAAGAAGAAAGGGATGGATGTGTTCCTTTAGGAACATCAAAGGCTCTAAGTGCCCTTAATTAAATATTAATGAAACTACAAAGATTTTGACAATAAATGTGAATGAGATGTAGAATCCAACCAAGCAAAGCAAGGCATTGTAGCTGTCCTTCAATATAAAGAGAGACTTTGCAGTCTATGTCAAGAATCTTTAATCAAAAAAAAAGAAAACAAAATATATACTAAGAATTGAGAGATCTAACAGAATGAATTGGAATGACTAAAACTTCACTAAATTTTATTCTTCTATGTCTCTTCCATTATCAAGTCAAAGCTGCTGAAATGTTAAAGAGAAAGAAGATCCAAAACTCGAAAAATTCCTATCTTTATCTTTTTTCTACTTTCTTGCTTAGGATACCTTTGCTTAAGAATTGAGTCTTGGATTTCTTGGGGGCATTAGGAAGCACAAAAAAAGAAGTTATGAAGTTGGTAGTAGAGGTGGTGGATGCCCACGATCTTATGCCAAAAGACGGAGAAGGATCATCAAGTCCATTTGTAGAAGTAGATTTCAGGAACCAGAGAGTTCGAACTCACACAATTCACAAGAACCTAAATCCTGTTTGGAACGAGAAGCTCTTCTTCAACCTTGACGAAGACCCGAACAAACAACAGAAGAAGGAAGATAATAACATTGAAGTGTGTGTTTACAACGAGAGAAGATTCAGGCAATTCGCTGGCAGAAATTTTCTTGGCAAGGTAAGAATTCATGGCACCTACATAGTTAGAAGAGGGGAGGAAGCATTGGAAAGATTTCAGTTAGAAAACAAGTGGTTCTTCTCTTATGTCAAAGGAGAGATTGGCCTAAAAATTTATATTTCACCTGAACTAGAATCAAAATCTCCTCCAACTAACTCTTCTCCTCCTCCTTCTTCTTCTTCTTCTTCTTCTTCTTCTCCTTCTTCTCCTGACAATATTGCCACAACAGATAGTTCAACTACCTCTCCTGCTGGTCCTAAAGAACCTGTTTCCTCTGCAGCTACTGTCACAACTGTCACTGATCCCGAAAAAGTAGATGATTCCACCAGTGAAGCTAGCAAAGCTAAACAACTGAAAATCAAGACCATCCAACACTTACAAAGACACCAATTCCACCATCAACCAAGAATCAGAGTAGAGGAGAAGCCACAAGCTGTGCCAGTGACAATGCACCAGATCAATCCACAAGCACCTGTCCCAAACAACCACCAAGAAGACTTCAAATTGAAGGACACAAGCCCGGTGCTTGGAGAACGATGGCCAAGTGGTGGAACTCGTGGCAGTGGAGGCTCGTGGCTAACTGGCGAAAAATTCACAAGCACCTACGACCTTGTTGAACAAATGTACTATCTCTACGTCCGTGTTGTTAAGGCCAAAGATCTCCCACAAAATCCCATAACCGGAAGCTGTGATCCATATGCAGAGGTGAAACTAGGAAACTACAAAGGAACAACAAAGCATTTTGAGAAGAAGACTAATCCAGAATGGAACCAAGTTTTTGCATTCTCTAAAGAGAGAATCCAATCTTCAATGCTGGAAGTGTTTGTGAAGGAGAAGGAAATGGTGGGCAGGGACGATTATCTTGGAAAAGTTGTATTTGATTTGAATGAAGTACCTACAAGAGTTCCACCTGATAGCCCCTTGGCGCCACAATGGTACAGATTGGAAGACAGGAGAGGAGAAGGCAAAGTGAGAGGAGAAATCATGCTCGCAGTGTGGATGGGAACGCAAGCCGATGAAGCATTCCCAGAAGCTTGGCACGCCGATGCTGCTTCTGTTCATGGAGAAGGTGTTTTTAACATACGATCAAAAGTCTACGTTTCTCCCAAACTCTGGTATCTCAGAGTTAATGTGATTGAAGCACAAGACATTCAACCAAATGATCGAACCCGACTTCCTGAAGTTCTTGTGAAAGCTCAAGTTGGAAACCAAGTATTGAGAACAAAAATTTGCCCAAATCGAACGACAAACCCGCTTTGGAATGAAGATCTTGTGTTCGTAGCAGCAGAGCCATTTGAAGAACATTTAGTTCTAACCGTTGAAGACCGAATTCATCCAGGCAAGGATGAGGTACTGGGGAAGATCACATTACCTTTGAACTTGTTTGAAAAGAGACTTGATCACCGCCCTGTTCATTCTCGTTGGTTCAACCTCGAGAAATTTGGGTTTGGTGTTCTTGAAGCTGATAAGAGGAAGGAGCTCAAATTCTCAAGCAGAGTACATCTACGAGTTTGCCTCGAAGGAGCTTACCATGTTCTTGATGAATCAACAATGTATATAAGTGATCAAAGGCCAACTGCAAGGCAACTATGGAAGCAACCAATTGGGGTTTTGGAGGTAGGAATCTTAAGTGCTCAAGGGCTTCTTCCAATGAAAATGAAGGACGGAAGAGGTGCCACGGACGCATATTGTGTAGCTAAATATGGGCAGAAATGGGTTCGAACAAGAACCATTATCGATAGCTTCAATCCCAAATGGAATGAGCAGTACACGTGGGAAGTTTATGATCCTTGCACAGTGATCACCTTGGGAGTTTTCGATAATTGTCACCTCGGAGTTCATGACAAACCAGGAGGAGGAAACCCAGTAAAAGACTCCAGAATCGGGAAGGTAAGAATCAGATTATCAACACTAGAAACTTACAGAATTTACACACATTCTTACCCTCTTCTTGTTCTTCATCCATCTGGTGTGAAAAAAATGGGAGAGCTCCAATTAGCCGTGCGATTTACCTGCGTGTCCTTAGCCAACATGATTTACATCTACGGGCACCCTCTTCTCCCCAAAATGCATTACATCCATCCTTTCACAGTAAATCAAATTGATAGTTTAAGATACCAAGCCATGAACATAGTTGCTGTGAGGCTAGGAAGAGCAGAGCCACCTTTGAGAAAAGAAGTAGTTGAGTACATGTTAGATGTGGATTCTCATATGTGGAGTATGAGAAGAAGCAAAGCGAACTTCTTCAGAATAATGTCATTATTCTCGGGCTTATTCTCTGTTACGAAATGGTTTGACGATGTCTGTCATTGGAAGAATCCTATCACTACGGTTCTAGTTCATGTTCTGTTCTTGATTCTAATCTGCTACCCGGAACTTATTCTTCCTACCCTTTTCCTCTACATGTTCTTAATTGGGATATGGAATTATAGATTCAGGCCAAAGCATCCACCACATATGGATACAAAACTTTCATGGGCAGAAGCAGTTCATCCCGATGAACTAGATGAAGAATTTGATACATTTCCTACTTCAAAGTCTAATGATTTGGTTAGAATGAGGTATGACAGGCTGAGGAGTGTTGCGGGTAGGATTCAGACGGTTGTGGGAGATATGGCAACACAGGGAGAGAGGTTTCAGTCTTTGCTAAGTTGGAGGGATCCTAGAGCCACGAGTTTGTTTATAGTGTTTTGCCTTTGTGCTGCTGTTGTGTTGTATGTGACTCCTTTTAGAGTGGTTGGTTTGGTCATAGGATTATACATGCTTAGGCATCCCAGGTTTAGGAGCAAGCTGCCTTCGGTGCCTAGTAATTTCTTCAAGAGATTGCCTGCTAGAACTGATAGCATGCTCTGAAGAAGTTGAAAGATTGTAGTAACCAGACTTTGGTACTCTCAGATCGTGTAAGAGAATTCGGGACCTGTTTCATGTCTGGTGGTTCATGTGTTCTCAGCTGACTTGCTTGTGTTAAGAGTGTCGTTGAATGATTTGAGCTTGGCGTTGCTTTTTTTTTTTTATATAAATTTTTTAAAAGATGTCTTGTCGATTCTCTAACAATTTCAACAATAATAAAATATGAAGATCATTTTCACATGTACGATCATTTTCTCTCCTAAACTTTTTTCGGTTATGGTAAAACCAGATTCCAAGATAAAAATAGTTATTTTCCAGCTGTTAAGAGTCAAACATATTCCTCATACTTCTAATTGATACCATCAAAAAACAATTTTAAGGAGTTGCAATTTCACATTTTCCAACTTTCATCAAAATCTCCTTATGATTGCTTATGCCCTACTAATAAGACAGCAAGGCTGCATTTGGTAAAATACATCTTGAAAATAGCTTAGTTATGGAAACTAGTAGTTTTCAAAAATAAAATAAAAACCGTTCATGCTCATGGAGCGCACTTACACAACTCCACCAACGTAAAACTTATTTTGAACTACCGACCAAACAAATTGCAAGGTTCTTGATGTGTTAGGATTTTACAAGTGCTGGATCTCTTATTGAGCACATGCAATTACAGATACAAACATTTGCGTCGCTCACATGACACTGCAAGTTTATGAGCATGTCCGAGTGGTGCCAGCATGTGGTCTAAGCACTAGGAATAGTTCTTTCCTGCAACTGAAGCATTTATATCAACCTAAGGACTAATATTTCTTTAAGAAAATGGAGCATTATGACCCCAAATGCCTACATATAACGGCAAATTCAAGGTAAAACAACCATAAGAAAGATCACATCATTATTTCTTTCTTTCAGCCTAGCTACCAATTATCCTACATAAAAATATTATCAGTAGAAAACTAAAATACAGAGGGTAACCGCACACATAAGCAAGCATATGCATAGCCTAACTTGAAAATTAGACAGACAGACGCAACTTAACCAACATCACACCAACCTAAACTTTAACAAAGTCAAAAGTAAATGCAGCAACAAAAAGCATGTAACGTCTTCACATGCATCCTAATCTCCACATCTTGGAAAATGGAGAAAATCCAAGAATTTGATATAAAATACTTCAACTGCAAAGAAACAAACATAACTGGAGAAAACTTTTATGTAATGTATGACTAACATCATTGAGTGCCTTCTGCAATTAATACCTAAAAAAGTACAAATTTTCACGACAAAAAAACTCACTCTAAACAGCAGAACAGAAAATAAGTTCAAAAAAATTTTCTTTAGAAGACAAGCTCGTGAGGTTTCATGCCTGCCTTCAATGAAAATCTTGCAGCCAAGTAGGCCTTCAACTCTGGAACCTCCTCAACAGCCTTCAATAACACAGCATCAACCGATTTCTGGTCATCTTTCTTTTCTTGTGGCAGCACATTCTTTTCCTGCATTTTGAACATCATACTCCCAGTGAATAGAAAATAAAAAAGATAGGACATGTCAAAAATGATATTTTAATAATTAGATGTATACAAAAGAGAAATGAAGTACTTACATCTTTCTCTGCTTCAAAAAACTCTCCTTCACTCTTCTTCTTCTTCTTGGCAGCTTCCTTTGCAAAGTACTTGTCATCAAATTTCTCCACATTAACTGCAGAAACATCAACTTTTGTAGAGGTTGCAATTACATAGGATTGGTTTACACGACGCAGTGGAACACCATTGATCTTGAATGGCCCTGCAGCAACATAATATAGCAAGTAAAATTAAATGTATAGCCAGAAAAAAAGATAAAAAAAGTAAAGGAACAAACATTATAATGAAAACACTTGTTGAACCAGAGGTCCATGTCTTATTCAGGGATGCTCAAGTAAAAAATGCATAAGCATACAAAAAAAATGAAAATTAATTGAAGACTATCTAAAACAACATAAATTTAAAGCATCAAAACCTCAAAAAATTCAAACAACCATTAACCACAACTATATTAAATATAATTTGTCCTTTTTTCCCAAGGATATGGAAAGCCAAATTCATTCATGTGCTTCTTGCACTGTCTACCCATCTATTGAACGAGATGGTCTTATTTTCCTCTTTTTCTCAACATTTTACAATCTTCATAATAGAAGATAACATCTAAGGAAAACATTTTAAGTATGTTTAAGATGAATTACAAGACAATCATATACTATCACCAAATGCCCAAAGTACCCTAGGCTCTACATAGCCAAGGATAGCATAAAGACAAAAAGAATATTCATTAGAGGGCGTCAATTGCTAATACACAAGAATATAAACTAACTAGGGCTATTACTTTGAACATTAAACACTTTCAGATTAAAACCCACACCTGAAATGTTCGAGACTCTAAAATGTTTAAGATGAATTACAATACAATTATTTACTACTACCAAATGCCGAAATTACCCTTTGCTCTAAACAGCCAAGGTTAGCATCAAGACGAAAACAATATTCATTTAAGGGCATCAATTGCTAATATATATAATACATATATATAGACACACGCACACACAGAGAGCAAATACACTAACTAAACATCTGTTACTTTGAACATTGAACACTTTCAGATTAAGCCCATACCTAGAATGTTTCAGACTCTAAATGTTGTGAACCATAGCAAATCAATAAGAGTGTTCAATTGAATAATAGAGATCAATTTCATAGAGAAAAAATATATGACAATAGAAAAACAAGACCATTTGGTTCAATAGATAGTATCATTGTGCCCAATCTTAATATTTTCCTATCTATTCCTATCTCAATTTAGATTAAAACTGGTGGTTGCAAAGAACAAGAGGACTTAATCAAATATGGAATAATTTCAGCTTGCCCAATCTTAAGGCAACAATGATAATGGTAAAAGCAAATTCAAACAGACAAAAGGAATTCCTCAACACAGAAGCAACGTTTCACAATGACCATTGCTACGAGATTTAACGAAGGAAAGAAAGAAAAAACAGCAAAAACAGATGAGAACCAAATCTACGTTATGGGATCAGACTGACGTGCAATACATTCAGCAGAGAACAATACTACTATTGAACCTCTGATAAATATGTTTCAATCTCGCATCATCTCCCAACTACCAAACATCAACACCACCGTAAAAAACTAAACAGATCTAACAGGCATACATAACGCACAACTATTCCAACAGCACAGAAAAATAAAAAATAAATCAAACCCAAAAAGAGGCCAAAAAATAACTCACCAGTGACGAGCAACAATCCAGATGAAAGCTGTTTCAGGAAAACAACTCTCTTCCCCTTGAACCTTCCCGCAAGAAGAATCAAAATCGTTCCGGGAGTAATACTTGACCTAATTCATACCAAAAAAACAGAAAAAAAAAATCAAATTTAGAGACCAAACCCGAAACAAACACAGATCCAAACACAAACAAAACCAACCAAAAACAGAAACCGTGAAGATTAGCAGTCACCTGAGCTTGGTAGGCTTGGGCTTGCGCTTGTTAACAAGCGGTACCTTGACATCATCCGCAGGGTAGAACTTGGGAGGCTTTTCGGCGGGTTTGGTTTCCTTCGGCTTCGGATCATGGCGTGGGAAAACGCCTCCATTCTTCGCCTTGATTGCCCACAAGCCTCTCTTGTGGTACATCTTCGACCTCGAGTACTTGCCAATCCCTCGGATCAGCTCTGGGTTCCGAGAAACCCTAGCTTTTCCCTCCTTCGGCGCCATTGATGTTGAAGAAGAAGAAGCTTTGAGGAGCCTCACACAAATGCAGCCTCTCAACTACAATAGGATAAAACCCTGGAAACCCTAGCGTATTTATATTAGTTCCGTGAGCCGAGAGAGAGAGAGAGATCTAGGGCTTCTTACGGTAGGTGACAGTAGACCGAAATAACCAACTGGCTTAGATGGTAAATAGTAAAGGGCTTTTTAACAATATATAAAATAGTAAAATATTTTTTAAAAAACCATCAGCTTGTTGTTATTTTCTTTCTTAAGTGTTGCAAATGTTAACACCTAATTTTTCCAAAAAAAAAAAAAAAAAAAGCTTTGAATATAGGGATGAGATTAATGTGAAAAACTTTTAAAAAAGAGTACTAAGTCACCAATAATACATTATTAGGGTATATTAAATTGTTATTAAGTAAAAACTTTTTTATCAAGCTATTAATTGTGAAGCACTTTTTATAAAATTTTAAAACTGTTTTCTGAGTATCAAATTTGGAAAACATGAAAAAGTTATTATTTGCCTTTATTTAAAAATAGGTTTTCAACATTAAACAAACAAAATATGTTATTCTTTGAAAATAATAAAGAGTTTATTTTTTGAACTTTTTTTAACTCTACCATAGTTAGTATTTAAATCTCCAATCAAATAAAATTATAATTTTTAGAGCAATTTTTTTAAAAAAATTTTAAAGGGTAGGGCCAACTTTTAGCAGGGCCAAAGGGCAACAGCGCTGAGCCTTTATTTTCTAAGACCCCACACACACACACACACACACACATATATATATATATATATATATATATATATAATTAAAAAAAATATTAAAAGGAATATTGTTTTTCCTTTTAATTTTGAAAAAAAATTTCTTTTCCTCCCATGGGGCCCCTTTGTTTATTGATAACTTATAATATAATAATTTTTTTTTTCTTTAGGGCTTCAAGTTCTCATTTTGTCCTAAACCTCCAAAAACTTAGGATCGGCCCTCTTTAAGGGGAGCTTGTAGTCGAAGATTTTTAATTTAAACATTATTTTGATGTTAGAAATGTTTTACACACATATTTATTTGTCAGATATTTCAAATAATCACATCAAGCTTGTTTTTGGTCATACATAGACAAAAACAATCAAGTTCAATAAACCCTGACAAATAATTATCTTTTAGTTTTTTGTCCTTTTATTCATCTTTTTTAGTTTTTAAAAGGTTTAAAAAGGTTTTAGCGTCCATTAACATTAATAGAGAACGTAAGAAATAATTTCCAAAGTCACGTGTGCAAGATATTATTGCTTTTAATGGTTATATCTTATGTTTTTTTTTTTTTTTGATTTGTCAAGACTTGAGCACTAAAGACATCCCTAATGCCCATATACTCGGTCTGTACCAAGCGCATGGGCATAAGAGTTACATCAGCTTTTAAAAAAAATAAAATAAATAAAAAAATAATCAGAGCGTTGAGCGCTTGGTCTACACCGAGCGCTTGGTCTGCACCGAGCACTCAACGCTCTGCTGCATTGAGCACCACCTCGACGCTAATATACTGTCACACCCCGACCCCGAACTGGACATCGTATCTGTCAATCTAAGGCCCTGTCGTCGGGCGTCGCACGGTCCAAGCTCGGCAAGTGGTCCGTCGAGGCACCGGGCATGCGACAGTTATTGTCATCTTTCCACAAACCTCTATACACGAGGTTTAAATCATTTCTTAATTTCAAATAATCATTTTATTCATGCTTCACTAAGCAATTAATTTCAAATCAAATTCACCGGAT
>JAJIYU010015125.1:0-12843 GCA_030144865.1 Tinospora cordifolia
AAAAGAGGATGGGTCATGATTTGGAGAGGAAAATATATTTGGATGGGTCCTGGTCTGGTCATTGAAAAATCAGAAACGAAGGTATTGGAAGCAGATTGGGGTTGGGGCTCATTTGATGTAAGTTAAAAAGTGTGGTGGACTTAATTAATCACTCACTTAAAGGTTAAAATGTTAGTGTATGTGAAAATAGTTTATTAGCGCCCAAATAATCATTTTTAGTACAATTAATTAAACGACTTCTGGTATTTAAATTATGTTAAAATTATTCTTTTACCCTCAAACATTATTAAAGTTTTTTTTTTTTTTTGTAATTTCTTTTTTAATAATCATTTCTTATATTCACTTTTTTCGGAACATAATCTTGCCTCAATAGGTATAGAGCTAACGGCCATTCCAAACTATTATTGTCCATGATTCGTTGGTACCTATTATTCGTTATTGTTGAGAATGATTCCTGCAGAGCAGAAAAAGAAATGAGCAAGTATTGAAGTCCTCATGTGAGGGATAGAGGTGGAAAAGATCAAAACAGTCTGGCCCCAAGTAAGAGTTAGTTCTAGTTGAGGAAGGAGGGTTATTATTGAATTTTTTGGTCAGAGTAATCATAGGTCATAGTTGCTTTGAAGGTCTCTTTTGGCATTTTTCTACCCAAAGGTTGACACGGAAAGGATTTTGTAAAATTTTAGGAGAATTGGTGCTTTGGATACAACTCCTTCCCAGAAGCACTTTCTCTTTTTGTTTTTTTTATTTATATTTTTTTATCAAATTTGCATGCCCCGTAACCACCGATTTAATTAACCCATGCCTTTCTTTATTTACTCATTCTAATGCAAATACATCTAGGACCTTAACCTTGAAGAAGAAGAAGAATTTGCAATGTCTTTTTTTTTTCTCCTACACTGAAAAAAGTTCTTTGTTTTTTTTTTTTTTTTTTTTTTAAATTTTCTAGATTACTCCTCTTCGTCCTCCTAAGAACCACTTGGATCCCGCCAATTTAAGTATTTCTTTTACTGCTATACTTATTTTTAAAGTTAAGCTTTATATTTTAATTTGTTAGAAAATTATTTTTGAAGTACTTTGATTTAATTTTTGACAGTGATATTCTGAAAGAAAATAACTTGTTGGTCTTCAAGTGTATATGAAGGGAAGAAATTCTGTGTTGTGTTAGAACATTGTCTTAAGTGAGCTTCTATTAATTAGTTCTGATTCAATTCTCTAATTGTTATTATTACATTTATTTTTATCATTAATTTTAAAATTTTGCACAGTAGATTCTAACGAAAAAATATTTGATGTATCCTCAAATTGCTTTCCTCGTTTGCATTCCACATTGTCGAGTTTTTTGCTTTAGAGAGAGATTAATTTTCTTGGAGTGATTATATTTCATTATCTTGTCCAAATGAAGCTGTTTAATTAATAATGGCCATTCCCAGTAGTATTTAGGATTGTTGGCCATTATGCGTCTAGCTTGGTGGGAGAATAAGCTTTGCAAGATGTTGATAGAACCCTTTTACTAATTTTGTGTATAAAAAAATAACTCCCTGTTTTTGAGTTGGAAGAAAGACTCCAGAAAACTCAGAGAAAATTTCTTTTTAAAAAAAACTGCAACTATATCCTCTACCTATCTTTACTATTCTAGGACATATATATATTATTGCAACCCTAATGACTACTTGGTTAAAAGAAAAATCTCTAGAGATCCACATAAAAGTCTTTCACCCAGTGGGGTTGTTTCTTGTATCGGATGGGCCTTGAGCTCTCCAACACGAGCTTCTGAGATGGGTTGTTAACATCAGAAGGCTCATCTACCAGTAAATCGGATCTTGGTAGACTTGGTCCAATGGAAGTTGCTGAGTTGGATGTATCATTGCTTCTCCCTTTCAACAAAATCTTGTCCTCAAGATTGAAGTAAGGAAATAAAGAAAGAAATCGATCTTTACATTCCCAATTAGCATCAAAGGGGTCAGCATCTTTCCAGGAGATCAATAATTGCTCTTCGGCGCCTAACTTGGTGGAGACCCAATGGTGGCCTAAGACCAACTGAGGGTGTAGCAGGGGGGCTTGATGATTGAAAAGATGGAGGTAGTTTGCAAAGATATGGCGATAGAAATTCATAAGGTCTCATTTTGAACTCTCGCAGCAGACTTACATGAAGAACTGGGTAGAGGCGAGATGCGAATTTCTGATTCTGCGTATGGTCTAAAACGATCCACCTTGCTGATATGCGTATGATCTTGTAAGCCACCTTGCTGATTCTGCGGATGATCTAAAACGGTCCATAAAATCGTCGATTGAATTTCTGGGAAGCCCTACTGGCGAGGGAACACTGACGATAGGGCCAGAGTCGGAGCAGAACCCAGTCACTGGCAGATAACTATTTATCGAGCCTATGCTGGTCGGCTTGGGACTTCATGCGCTGCTGTGCACGATAGAGATGGAAATGCAACTTCTTGAGGGTCTAATCTTGAAGAACCAGTTCTTCTTCAATAGTTGCAATAGTGGCAGAGCTGCTGCTGTAAATTGATGCTGATGGTGGAGGTCGATCGTAAACAGCTTCGAATGGCACCATTCCAATGGCAGTGTGGAAGCTAGAATTGTACCAAAACTCGGCAAAAGGGAGAAAAGAGAACCATTTGCGCAGTTCATCATTGACAAAACACCTCAGATAAGTTTCTAAACCTCTATTCACTAACTCTATTTGGTCGTCCGACTCCGGATGGTAGGCACTATTGAGGTTTAGTTTAGTTCCCTGCAGCTTGAAGAACTCTTGCCAGAACTTGCTGATAAAATTTTATCCCTGTCACTAACAATTGATGTCAACATACCGCGAAGCTTGTAGATGTTTGATATGAAAAGAGAAGTGAGTGAAGTTGTTGTGAACCGACTTGGAAGACTGATGAAGTGGGCGTATTTGCTGAGGCAATCTACCACGACCCAAATCACGGTTTTGCCCTGTGATGGAGGTAAGTTTGTGATAAAATCCATGGATATATGTTGCCAAACATGTTGTGGAATGGGGAATGGTTGAAGTAATCCGTATGGTTTGTGCGTTGAATGTTTATGTTGCTGGCACATTTGGCATGAACTAATGAACTCTTTCACATCTTTATGCAAGCGAGGCCATTAGAAAGAGGAGGCCAAATAGGAGAGTGTAGCCCAGACGCTCGACTAACCCCCAATCGATGAATTGTGGAATTCATTCGGTAGTTGTGACTGCAACACACTGTCACGAGGTATGTAGATCCTTGACCCAAAATACAAAATTCCATTCATGAACCTGTAAAACAGTTGCATGGAGGATGATTTATGAAACTGATCCAATAATTTTTGCCCTTGTGTGGTCTAGTAGAGCTGTAGCAATTGATCTAGGATGGGTAGGGTGGGAAAAGAAATGGCAAAAAGTTGTGGTGTAGTGGATTGGTTGGAATGGGATAAGGAGTCAGCTACTATGTTTTCCTTTTCAGGCTTGTAGAAAATTTCATAATTAAACCCTAGCAATTTGGTAAGCCATTTTTGTTGTTCTAGAGTCTATATTGTTTGGGTAAGTAGGTTACAAAGACTTTTTTGATCAGCGTGAATATGAAACTTTCGTCTTATCAGGTATTGACGCTACTTTTTTACAGCTTCCGTTATGGCAAATATTTCCCTAGCATATGGGAAGCAGCTTGAAGGCGGGGGCATAATTTCTTGCTAAAGAAGGCCAAGTGATGATTGTTTTGAGAAAGAACCATGCCAATAGCAATGGAAGAAGCATCTGTGGTGACATCGAATGGAAGAGAAAAATTAGGAAGGTGCAAAGTGGGAAGGTTCATCATAGCCTGTTTTAATTTTGTGAAGGCTGATGTTGCGTCAACAGACCATGTAAAATAATTTTTTTAATAAGTCAATGAGCGGGTTGACTATTGTAGCATATGATGGACGAATTTACGGTAGTAGCCTGTGAAACCAAGAAATCCACGAAGAGAAGTGAGGGAGTGAGGCAACGGCCAATTTTTTATTGCTTCTATTTTATCCGGATCGACGTGCACCCCATGAGCATAAATGATATGTCCCAAGTAATTAATCCTAGGAACCCCGAAAGAGCACTTGGAAAACTTAACATAAAACTAATTGTCTAACAAAGTTTTCAAAACCAACTGTAAATGCTGTAAATGAGTAGACCTAGAAGAATTGTAAATGAGGATGTCATCAAAAAATATCAGGACGAATTTTTTTAAAAACGACCAAAAGAGGTTTTTATTGTAACGTGGAAGGTAGAGGACACATTAAAGAGACCAAAAGGCATCACGAGAAAACTCATAATGCCCATCTATTGTTCGAAAAGCTTATTCAAAAGTGTTCTCCTCTGCCAAACGAACTTGATAGTAATTGGAACATAGATACAATTTAGAAAAAAATGCAAGCACCATATAGTTCATCCAACAACTCATCAACTGTAGGAATAGGGAATCTATCTGGAATAGTAACAACATTCATAGCCTTATAATCTACACATAGTCGCCAAGAGCCATCTTTTTTTTACTAAAAGAATCGGGGAGGAGATACATACACACAGCGCTGTGTGTATGTATGAATCAACACATACATACACACAGCGCAAGCTGCTTGATTCTTTTTCAATATAAACATGGTATTGTAACAGTATTGTACATAGAATAATAACAAATCCATATTCAACAACTTTCTCTCGTTTTTCTTCTTTCTGTTGCTTTTCTTCTTCGTTGTAGCAGCAAGGTGTACTTCTTCTGTTGCTTTTCTTCTTCCATGTAGCAGCAACAATTCGGTCATTCATGGTATTAGAGGCATAACCTGAGCTCTCTTCAAACCAAAATTGATCTTTTTCTAAACCAATTTATTTATGCACTTTTTGTACTTTAGGATATAGCCTGGTGCAACCAGGAGATTAGACGATTGATGCGAGAAAAAGTAATATCCTGATTCTCGAATAGAAAGTAGGAGTAATGCATACGAATGTAATTATGTCTTAAAATGCAAAACGAATATATCGCCTATGACGAATATAAAAGATTCGAGAGCTCAGGTATTACATAAATGGTTATTAATTTTGAGATATACATAAAATAGCCTGAAAATCAGTTGTGAAGAATAAGAATTCGTTGTGAAGAATAAAAAATAACTGAAATTAATAATTGGAGCAAGATATGATGTTATAGCTATGTTAAAACATTTAAGTATTAAAGAAGAGAATTAACCTTACAATTATTTTGCATGTATATTACTGCTCTATATCTTTATAAATATAACATATATTGATTACATTACACACTTCCATTGTTGTTTTGCTCTAGTTCCTCAGCAACATTTCGGTATTTATACTTGATAGAGCAAACCACATAAAGACCAAAGTTAATAGCACAAGCTACAGTTAAGAACCAAAACACTTTATCTAACCTTCCCTTGTTAATGTCGTCAGGCAACCAATTTGTGACCTTTCTTACCAAGTCCACAACCACTGTGCTTAGATAAAACCCTACAGCAACAAGGACTGCAGTCATAGCAGTAGCAGTACTGCGTAGCGAAATCGGAAACTCTTGGTAATAAAACATGACTTGCCCGGGATAATGAAATGATTCCCCAATGCCAACCATAGCGAGAGGAATGACTAACCACAATGCTGACATTGGCACAACCGCACCCCCTGTTGTTGTTCCTAGAGACCTAGCTAAATGTAACCTTCTAGACTCAATTACAGCAAATAAAGTCATTCCAAAGATGTTTATGACATGCCCTATTCCTATGTGTTGGAGGGTTGTTGGAGTTATTTTAATGAGTCTTTGGATTATAGGCAAGATGAAACGCCCGTAGATGGATATGAAGATAGCTGTTGATATCAACACGAACACAAAGAAAGAACCTGCAGGAACTTGGAAGTTAGGTCCTATGTGGCGATTCATTGTTAAGGCTTGAAGGACTACTAGGCCATTCACAATTGCTATTGAGACGCTTACGAATACACAACTTGCCCATTGTGGGAATAGTTTCATTAAAGATTTTAGGTCCTCTACTTCGTGGATTGTGCATATTCTCCATGATTTTGAGACTGTTCCATCTTTGTTAATGCTGCTTTCTGTCACTAGCGCCGCACGATTCAAGAACCTGCACCGACCAAAACTAAATTGTTTTATGAAAACAAAATTAATATAAATATAATCCTTTCTCCTTTTTTGAATTATATATATATTCTTTTTCTCACCATCCAAATAGCTCCTGCATGTTTAAGGTCTCCCAAAAGGATTAAATTGCCTTGGGGCTCTAAGGACATCTCCAACTCTTACACCAAAATAACTTTAGATTTTATACAATTTTAATCAAAAGTCAACACTAAATAGTAATTTTTTTTTAGTCCCATTACATCATTTTTAACACATAATAGAATATTCTCTTAATATTTTCTTTTATTTTTATTTTCTATTCATTTATTTACTATTTTCTCAAAAATATATATTCTCACACATAAAAATTTTATTTTACATATTTACTTAATGATTAATAATATATTTATTTATCAATAATCATTAAATAATATCAAATCAAAATTTATAATAAATACTAAATTAATGACATAAATGATATGTTTATTTATTAACTTCACTTTTAACACATAAAAAATAACAGGAAAAATAAATACTAAATTAAGTAGAAAAATTAACAAATATATTAAATCATATACATTAAAAAACTAAAGAATAAATATATGGACAAAAAAGTAGAATAATAATCAATAAAAAATAGTAAATTTGATTATATAAAATAATAAATAAATAAATTTACAAGGGTTCAAATATTTAAACTTTTAATTTAATTCAAATTAAAATTTATAAAAAAATTATTTTTTTCAAAAGGCAAAAAGGAAAGAAAAAATTAAAGCAAAAAAAAAAAATTAAAAGAAATACTACGTCATATAGTGTGAGTGTTTTGGCCGCGGTTGGAGTGGTTAACCAAAGGCCAAACTCCAGCGCAGCTTTTAGGACCCATAAAATAACAATTATTACTGTTATAGCAAGCTACCAAAAATTTAGGGGACTTGAAGGAAGCGAAAAGTGATTTATTAGCGTGTTACTGTATATTTTATGTATATCAATAATAGAATTTTTTTTTAAAATTATATATACATGACGATTTCCAAAAGATCTGGAAAAGAAAAAAAAATAATATCTAAAATAGAGACTTGAATGAAGTAGAACGCAATTTTAACAGTGTGTCACTGTTTCACTCAAAACAAGCTTTTTCCTTAATAAATTAAAACTTTTGATTAGATAAGCTTTTAAGAACTGAATATGGAATAAAAAAAGGTAAAAGGCAGAGGGGTTGAAAGGTAATTGAATATATGAAACATTAATCCGATTTGATGTTTTTAAAAGGGCATAAATACATCTTTGTTCTCGAAACAATTAAAGGAAATTAGCACCAGTGTAATACTAGAGATAAAGACGAATTATACCTAAAAGTGGATGTGGGAGATGATATGTTGGTGTTATAATGAGGTAAAGCCGTTGAAAGATGATGATTATCACAGAAGTACTCCTGCTTTTCAGCTGGTACATTCTCGCGTCTGTTCCTGATTGCCGCCACTACCACACGGGCCATGCTAGTAAAAGGGCTTTCTTGGGACTTGCTAAGAAAGCGGTAGTACTTGTTTCCCGTTAAGAAAACCAGAAGCCCAATTGCATTTGTAGCTGCCGCTACACCATAACCCCATGCCCATCCAACTTGATCTTGAATGAACACAACTACAGTGTAGGCTATGGTGTTAGCAACATAGTTGGTGAAGAAGAACCAATTGAAAAACGAATTTCTATGTTTTTCCTTCTCATACTGGTCAGCACCAAAACTCCCTATTACGGCCCTTGTCCCATGCCCAAATGCTACCAAACCCATAGCTACGTAAAGCACCCCTAATTGTATCGCTGACGCCCTTTTACACTCCTGCCCTGTACTACTTTCACATTGTTCAGGCCTCAGGGAAGTTACCGCTGCCGTCAGCAAGAACAAGAACGGACCCTGCGCAATTAATCCCCTTTTTTCATTATACAAAGAATCTCTTCTTCTTCTTTTTTTTTTTTTTTAAGTTTTTTGTTTAAAGAAAAGATAGAGTACTCAGTTATTACTTAAATTTAAAAATCCACCTTTATTTCTTATAATTTACGAATTCAGATCAATCACAATTGGAGGGGTACTGTGCAATGCAACCATATCATATATATATATATATATATAGTTATAGAATATGGGTACGTTAAGATTATGTATATAGGATTTAGAGACACAAACCAGCAAAGAAACACAGTTCGAAATGAAGATGACTAAGTAGGCACCGAAGAAGGAGTCTGCTATAATGGCTCCAGCTAGAGGAGCAAGATTGTAGCAACCGCTGACAATATTGAAGATTTGAGTTGCATCTATGCTTTTGATGTTGAATTGCTGGATGAGATAAATTATCAAATTTGCAGAACATCCTGTTGTAGCAATGGTAAACCCGGCCAACCCCACTGCATGTTTTTAACCCGCATCAAATATTAATTAAAATGAACATGCACTGCATGTGTTTCATAAAGAAAATATAATTATGAGAATCACTTTAACATGCACTAGCTAGCTATAAACTAAAGATAAAAAAAGAAGAGGAGACCTATGACGAAAGGGAAGGTAATCCAGCCACCAGGTTTGCGAGCCACCACGAGGACATCAAAGTTGCTTCTTGCTTGGAGTTGATCATGAACAGCTGCTGAAGCCATGTCCCAACTATAAAATTGATTGGCTAGGCGCAGAAACAGCAACAGAGGTAGTAGTAATAGTAATTATGATAGAAATGGAAGGGATGAGCAATTGCTATATATACACACACAAGAGTAAGGAAAGGAATCCATCGTTAATTAGCTGATTTTACCTTTGCTTTTCTCGAAAGATGAATAGTGCGTTCAATTCACGAATCATGTCAGGGTAGAATTAAAATTCTCTGGCTATTCAAAGTTGACCAGATATTGTGCGATTAGAATGGTCCGGCCACGAAAGCGCTCTTTCCCAGCACCAAACCCACGTCACTTTCTCTCCCACAAAATGAGAATCTTATTTTAATCTGTACCTCCGCTACTTAATCAATAATTTATTACAGTATTAAAAATATATATATATAATGAAAAACAATTGCTCGATCGCCACCCCTTTTATAATTTACACGAATCAGTTAGGCCATACCAATTCAGGGACACCTACAATCCCACATGCAAAAGCTAATACAACTGTCAAGAATGAGAGATGAAGTGACCTGCCAATTTTTAAACCTGTAAAAACCGAAGCTTAAATCACACTATTTATTAAAATATTAAGGCATTACCATAATAATAATAATAATAATTAAAAGCCCAACTGCTGTTCCAAAGGAGGATGGTCAAGATTTTGAGAGGAAAGAGATTTGGATGGGTCATCTGACCATTGAATAAAATGAACGTATTGGAAAGAGATTAGCTTTAGGGCTTGTTTGTTATAGATTAAAAGTGTGGTGACCTTAATTAATTACTTAAAGGTTTAAATTTTAGATTTTGTGAACATAGTTAATTAGATCTAATTGACAAAATAATCACTTTCCATATAATTAATTATGAACCAAGTTTTAACAAATTTTAATATTTAAATTATGTTAACATTATCATTTTGCCCTCAATAAGCAAATGCTGACTTTTTAATTAAAAATTAAATTTGTCATTTTATTGTAAAATCATGTATTTTAAATTATAATAAACAGCGTTATAATTTTTAAAATGGCTTTTTATAAGCTAAAACAAACACTATTAAAATTATTTTATAATATTCACTGCCTATAATCCCTTTTTTCAAAATATAGTCTTAAACAAATAAGAACTTAATAGGGATAGAGCTAACGGCCATTCCAACCTATTATTTGTTATTGCCCATGATTCCTACCTATTAATCTTTATTGTTGATGATGATGATTCCTGCAGAACAGAAAAAGAAATGAACAAATATTGAAGTCCTTATATGAAGGATACAGGTAGAAAAGATCATAATAGTCTGGCCCCAAGTAGGGGTTAGTTAGTTCTAGTTGAGGAAGGAGAGTTAGGCAATGGAAACATTATTGAACGAAACTCAATCTTTTGTCAAATTCTTTTTCGGTCAGAGTGATCACAGCTCATTGTTGCTTCAAAGGTCTGTTTTTGGCGTTGTTCCACCCCAAGGTTGATACGGAGAGGATTTTGATCAGTTTTAGGAGAATTGGTGCGTTGGATACAATTCCTTGACAAAAAAAACTTTCTCTTTTTTAAGCAAATTTGTATGGCCCGTCACCACCAATTTAAATAACCCATACCTTTCTTTATTTACTGTGATTCATCCTAATGCAAATACATCTTTGAATTTACATTAACTTCTAGGACCTTAACCTAGGAAAGGAAGAATTAGCAATGTCCCTTCTTTTTCTCCTGCACTGAGAAAAGTGGTTTTTTTTTTTTTTTGTTCTAGTTTTCCATATTACTCCTCTTCGTTGTCCTAAGAACCACTCCCATCCCTCCAATGTAAATATTAATTTTATTGCTATACTTACTTCAAATGTTAAGTTTTATATTCTAGTTTGTTAGAAAATTGTCTTAGAAGTTTTATATTCTAAAGTTCCAACTAGAACTAGTCTCGTGAAAACCCCCTCACAGTTTGCCCACAATGAATAGAAACAAGTTCTTAAGTTCTTAAGTTTTCATCGAAAACTAGAATTCAACTAAGATAGCCAAATTTTAATTCGGGGGTCAAATTTTGTTTTACTCACTTCGGAGAGTTTGTATGAGGCTATTAAACACAATGGAAGTGGTATCACCTAAAAACCCCCCTACGGTTTGGTCACAGAGGACAGAAATAGATTTCTAAGTTCTTAAGTTTTAATTATTAAAAACTAAAATTTTGGTAAGACAGTAAAATATGATCCAACCCTTGAAAAATTCTGTTGTCTCTTCCTAGAGTTCGAAGGAGGGTATTAATACATGATGGAAGTATTTGTGGAAAAAAAACAAAAATTTTTTAAACATTGTACCAAAGGCATCTTTTGTAAAAATGCATTTAACTGTTAGCCACCTCACTCGCCTTGTTATACGTTGATTGAACGCTTACTTGTGCAAAAGTAGGGCAAGAGGATTACTATGTTGAAATTAGTAGCATTTTGGTAATTTTTAAATTTTTTTGGGATAATTAGGTCAATGACTCTTCCTCTATTAGGGTTTAGGCAGTCAAGTCATGCCTAGTTACACTGCACTTGGTGCATTGAATCAACGTTCTATCTTTTTCTTTCCTTAAATTAATTAAATTTTTTTTATTTTGCCCTTCATATTTTCACAAATTTGCAAATGTACCCAATTTTTAAAAAATATATAAATATTTTTCAAAATTTACTCATTTTTCCCAAAATCAAATATTTCATCCAAAAATTCATATATTTCTCATAATTCATATTTTTTTTCCGAAAATTATATTTCTTCAACATTTCATATAATCTTTTCCCAAAAATATATTTCTCCAAATTTTGAATTTATTAAGAATTTTTCAAAATAATACAACAAGATCATTACAATCTCTCTCTCTTAAATAATATTTTGTCTACAAAACTTGCAATGTGAGACAAGATTTGGATAGTTTTTTTTCATATATATATTCCTCTAATTCCCAAGTATATTGTTCATCACCATGTTTATGTCATTTGTCTTTAAACATTGGAATCTCTTTATTCGTCAATTTTTTTTCACAACTTGGTCCACAATAGCTACTAGTGTCACCTCTATCAAACTATCTGGCTTTAGCTCAATTTTTCTCCAATATAATACATGTGAGGTGTCTAAATAGTATTTGCTTAGCATTGAGACATGAAAGACATTATGTTCATTAGCCAACTAAGGTGCTGATGCTAATCAATAGGCAACAAACCAATCTTTTCCCATTTCTTAAAAGGTCCAATCTATCTAGGAGCACATTTACTTTGGATATTGAATCTAACATGCCCTTTTCAAGGTGAGATCTTCAATAGAACATGGTCACCTACCTCGAACACTAGGTTTTTTTTTTTAACATAGGTGTAACTCTTTTGTCTGTCTTGTACTGTCTTTAACCGCGACCTCGATGATTCTCTTTGTTTGTTCCTAAATGAAGTCTGGTCCTAGCACAGTTTTATCTCCCACTTTAGTCCAACATGCCGAAGATTTGAAAGGTCATCCATGTAGGGCCTTGAATAGTGTCATACCAATACTAGACGAGAAACTATTGTCATATACTAATTCGCATAAAGGAATGTGGTCTTTCTAGTTCCCACTAAAATCCAAAATATATGCTCAAAGTATATCCTCAAGAATCTAAATCAATCTCTTTGACTTTCCACATAATCATGCTATGGTTTACTTTCGTCCCTAGTTATTTTTACATAATACTAGAATCATGTGGTAAATTGGGGATCTCGATCGGATATGATGAACATTGGATTTAACACTCAATATTTTAAGTTGACATGTAAATTAATTTAAATAAAAGTAAATGTATATAAATACACATATCCGTACGAACTACGAGTGTATATACGTGTTACTTAAGCCCATGTATTAAAAATATGCGTTACGTGTATAAATTAACTAAATTAAATTATTTATTAGAAAAATAATTGTTGTGTAAAAAAAATAATAATAAAGTGATATTTTACATAAAATCAATATTTATTAATATGTATAGTTATATGAAATGAGTGAACAGAAAAAATAATTAAAAAATAATAATTAGAGATAAATATATGTTGCATGGAATGAAATAGATTTCATGAAGTGAGATGAATGTGTGTGTGTGTGT
>JAJIYU010015126.1:0-12859 GCA_030144865.1 Tinospora cordifolia
TTCAATTCCTATTTCAATTAATCACATTCCTTTGTTCTGTAGGTTCTAGCACTAGTTATCAAAGCCTTCTCCCGAAGTGCCTTAACACCTATTAGTCTAATCACTAATACCTTCTCCCGAGGCGTACAGTTAATAGTCTAATGCATTAAACACAATTATAACGTGCAATCTCCTAGGCAATCAACAACCTCCCGATCAATTGATTGATCTAAGTCTATAATCTGATTTTCAGATTATTAATCCTCTCTCCTAAGTTAGATTAACATTCTATAATCATTCCTTTTATGGCCAGTAAAAAGAAAGCATTAAGCATCCAAATTATAAAACAAAACCTCAGAAATAGATTAATCAAAATAAGAATAACAGGATTCTACAATCTAGTTTTACATCCTCGACTTAAAATAAACCTATCCTAACATGATTAAGAGTTCACACATCAAAGAATTAAGATCACATATAAACATACTCAACTCTTGGACCTTGATCTTCAATTCTTCTTTGTTTTCTCTCTTTTCTCCTTTGTCGGCCGTTTTTCTCTAAAAACTTTGTTCTCCAAAACCAATCTTCCTAAAACCTTATTATAATGACCTATTTATAGTTTTTTCACTAAAGAAAACCCTAAAATAATAAAATACGACAACCGACCGCGGTCCATAAGTGCTGACCGCGGTCCACAGAATGATAAAGCAAAACCCAAATACATGAAATCTTGAATGACCGCGATCCATGAATGACTGACCGCGGTCCACAGAATGATATTCAATTAACACACACTGGTGACCGCGGTCACTGGAACGCCGACCGCGGTCCACAGTGAGGGGTTGTTTTTCTTCATGTTCCTTGTTCCGTTTACCACAGTCGGCGTTGTCCAACAATTTTTATCATACCAAGCAACGGAACAATTTTTATCTCCGCATTATTATGAAATTATTCTCACATTATACTGCTATTCACACACATTATACATCCATTATATATATAATTCGTGTATAATGCGTGTGAATAGTAGTATAATGTGAGAATAATTTTATAATAATACGGGAATAAAGATTGTTTGGTTGCTTGGTGCGAAAGTTCGGGAATGACATGTGAATAATGCGTAAATATATATATACATATATATAAGAACTACAAATTAAAATTCATGTGTTATACAAATATATATATCATGTTATTTGTATATCATGCATAAATAATTACACACACACACACACACATACGGATATATATATATATTTATATAAGTAGGGGATAATATTAAAATAACAATCTAATAATGGAAGTATAAAATTATTATTCCTCTGTTTCTGCTGAATCCATTATATAAATAATTTTATGTATAATATATATATATATATTTCGGTTAACTGATACCCAAGAATAGTTTGTATACATAACCAATTTATGTTGCATATATAGATAAAAAAATAAAAACTAAAAATAATTTTAAAATACAAAATATAAATTATGATTATTAAAATTAAAAATTAAACATATTGAAATTTATAAATATTAAACTGTATAAGGAATTTCAGATTAAGTTAAAACTAAATCGTTAAAATACTAAACAATTAATTTTTAATGATAAGGCTAAATTTTTAATAAATAAATGGACTAAAGTCAAAAAATCAAATTTAAGTCTACATTCACTTTAATATAAAAAGTTTCTATTATATATAGCATAGATAAATATATTAAATGTATTGAAAGAATATTCTTATATTATTTTACTTATTTTGAATTGTTTACTTTTTTGAAATAAAAACATTAATTATGTAATAATGTCATTATTAACTACAAAGTTATTGTTGTTAAATGATAATATTTCTACAATTTATGAAATGACAGTGTTATTACATAAAAGCATTAATTTGGATTCTCTTAAATTATATATTATTAAATTATTTGAAAAAGTTTAACAAAACAAGATCATTTGGCATTATTACAGAAAAAAGAATCTTTGCATTTATTTTCATAAAATATAATAGAATATGTTTAAAATGTAAAATTCTTACATAATTTCACTAACTATATATGCATTAATAATAATAATAATAATAATAATAATAATAATAATAATAATAATAATAATAATAAACCATATATTATTATTATGGTTAATAATGAGTTGCATTATACAATTATTCATGCATTATTCATCGCTTGCTATTTTATACTGACATTCTACCATTACTCGCATTATACATTGATCATTCATATGTTATACATATGTTAGACCGAATTTTATTCATATGTTATCATTGTATTATTCACATGTTATTCCCGCATTTTTTACCAACACTACCAAACATATTTTATATACATATTATTCACTTATTATTCTTGTATTATATCATTATTGACGCATTATCCATCTGTTGGTATGTTATACCTCTACCATTACTGGCATTATTCCGTAATTATTCATATGTTATATATGCATATATTATACCACATTTTTATATCAACAATCGAACATTTTTTATACTCACATTATTTAGATATTATTCTTGCATTATACCATTACTCGCATTATTTCATGATTATTCATATATTATACGTTCTTTATAACGAATTTTATTCACATGTTATCTTTATATTATTCGCATGTTATCCCCACATATTTTACCAAAATAACTTAACAATTTTATATCCGTATTATTTAGTTATTATTCTTGCATTATACAATTATTGATGCATTATCCATTGGTTGGTATGTTATACTTCTACCGTCACTTGCATTATTTCATAATTATTCATATGTTATGCATACGTTATATCACATTTTATTCACATGTTATCCCTGCATTATTCACATGTTAACCCCGCATTTTTGTATCAACAATCGAACAATTGTTATAGTCGCATTATTCATATATTATTCTCACATTATACTACAAAAAAATATAAAAAGAAGAAAAAAAACTAGTCCCCGCCCTAAAAAAATCACGCGGGAATACTCATCTTCTTCAGAGTCACTATTGTTCGATCGTTTTCTTTGTGCGTTTAAGTTCTTCAATTTTCACTGCTCATCTTTCTTCTATGAATCTTCTTGTTGTTTTTCTTGGATATTTGGGAACGAAATATTTACTTCTGCATTTAAGAATGAAATTTCTGCTTGTAACGGTTGGTTTTCTTCTTTATGCATTTCACTTCATCGATCTCCTTTGTTTGTTTTTTCTTCTGTTAATCTTCATTTGTTGTTATTGTTCTTCTTTGGGTATTTGGGAACAAAATATTTGTTTTTGATCAATTGAGAGGAGCTACTCATTTCTCAAAGATTGATCTTAGTTCGAGTTATCATCAACTGAGAATCAGGGAGTCCGACATATATAAGACTACCTTCAGGACAAGATATGGACACTTCGAGTTCACCATAATGCCAATTGGTTTGACCAATGCCCCGGCAACTTTCATAGACTTGATGAACCGAGTGTTTAGACAGTATCTTGACCAGTTTGTGGTAGTATTCGTAGATGACATCCTAATCTACTCTAAGTCAAAGGCTAAACACTTAAAACACTTACAGATAGTGTTGGAGACACTCAGAAGGCATCAATTATATGCCAAGTTCAGCAAGTGTGAGTTTTGGATGAGGACGGTCAAGTTCTTTGGCCACGTAGTGTCAGCAGAAGGCATCTTTGTAGAGCCAGAGAAGGTGGAAGCAGTTATGAATTGGAAGCAACCTAAGAAAGTTATAGATATCGAGAGCTTCTTAAGTCTAATTAGGTACTACAGGAGGTTCATCCAAGATTTCTCCAAACTAGTAGAACCTGTAACCAAGCTGACCAAGAAAGGAATCAAGTTCGATTGGAATGAGAAGTGTGAACAATTGTTCCAAGAATTGAGGAAGAGGTTGACTACAACCCCTATCCTAGTCACTCTAACCCATGGTGTTAGCTATACCCTTTATACTGATGCTTCGCTAAATGGACTTGGAGCAGTGTTGATGTAGGAAAGACAAGTAGTCGCTTATGCTTCGCAAAAATTGAAGGTCCATGAGAAGAATTACGTTACTCATGACCTAAAATTAGCGGCCATTGTGTTTGCCCTGAAGATTTGGAGACACTACCTTTATGGTGAGAAATTTGATCTGTTCTCAGATCACAAGAGCTTGAAGTATATCTATACCCAAAAGGAGTTGAACCTCAGGCAATGTAGATGGATGGAGTTCTTGAAAGACTATAATTTTCAACTACACTACCATCCAAGGAAGGACAATGTAGTAGCTGACGCCTTGAGTAGGAAGTTCAACAAACAAGAAGAAGAGAAAGGCCAGATGTACCAGTTGATTGATGATTTTAGGCTGGGTGTGACTCTAAATAAAAAAAAAAGCCTACCTCTACACTATGTCTTGCCAACCAGATCTTCTGCACCAGATCAGGGATGAACAAAGGCAAGACAAATGGCTTACCAATTTGATTGAAGGAGTTACACAAAGCAAGCATACTGACTTTAGGTTAGATGCTAAGAATATCCTAAGGCTTGGGGAAAGGATATGTGTACCTCAGAATAGACAGAGTAAGCAGATTATACTTGATGAAGCTCATCAAAATAAGTATACCATGCACCCAAGCGGGAATAAGATGTACCAAAACCTCAGGAAAACCTACTGGTGGAGGGGAATGAAGAGGGACGTAGCTAAGCATGTCTCTAAGTGCTTAACATGTCAACAAGTGAAAGCAGAACACCGAAAACCCTCTGGAATGTTACAACCACTCCCTATCCCAGAATGGAAGTGGGATAACATTGCTATGGACTTTGTCAGTGGTTTACCCAGAAACAAAAAAAGAGAAGACATTGTTTAGGTGATTGTGGATCGTCTCACCAAAGTGGCTCATTTCGTGCCAATCACATCCACAGACCAAGTCAGTAAGCTGGGAGAATTATATATGAAGGAAATAGTAAGGCTGCATGGTGTACCCAAGACTATTGTGTTTGATGGAAACTTTTGCTTCACTTCACAGTTCTGGCAGAGTCTACAGAAGCAGATGGGTACTAAGCTCACCATGAGTACAACATTTCGCCCTCAGACGAATGGTCGGTCTGAGAGAGTTATCCAATATTTAGAGGATATGTTGAGGTCTTGTGTTTTAGATTTCAAGGGGAACTGGAGCAAGTATTTACACCTGGCGAAGTTTGCTTATAACAACAGTTACCAAGCATGCATAAAGATGGCTCTATTCGAGGCCCTCTATGGGAGACCTTGCAGATCACTTGCCTGTTGGGCTGAGCTTGAAGATCATGTATTAACTGGGCCAGACTTGGTGGAAGAGATGAGCAACCAAGTGAAGTTGATACAAAGGAGACTGACTACCGCACAGAGTCGTCAAAAGAGTTAGGCAGACAAGAGGAGAAGACCACTAGAGTTTCAAGTTGGGAACAAAGTATTTCTGAGGGTCAGTCCTCAGAAGGGTATCAAAAGGTTCGAATTCATAGGGAAGTTATCTCCAAGGTTTGTAGGACCCTTTGAAATACTTAGAAGAATCAAAGAATGTGCTTACGAGTTGGATCTACCAAGCCGAATGACTTCAACTCATAACGTATTCCATGTCTCCATGTTGAGATAGTACGAACTTGACCCTTCTCACATCATCCACTGGGAGGAAGTGAATATTCAGGATGATGCTACCTACGAGGAAACTACGGTTAGAATCCTTGATCACAGGGTACAAAATCTGAGAACTAAGGATATTCCCTTAGTTAAGGTACTGTGGAAGCATCACGGACTGGAAGAGGCTACCTGGGAACTGAAAAGTGAAATGAAGACTAAGTACTCGCATCTGTTCACTAGGAACACCTAAACATGTACAAATTTCGAGGACGAAATTTTTCTAAGGAGGGTAGGTTGTAATACCTCAGACTTTTGTCAACAAAAAGTTATTAATGAAATAAAATTTATTGAGAAAAAATCTAAAATAATTGGAGGCAAATGAAATCTTAGTATCAAGATGATCTAACTAATGATACAAGGTTAGTCGAATTATCAAATATTAATTGAATAAAAATTAAATTTATAATTATGCAAGTAGTGGAACAATTATGGAATTAATTATCAAATGTAAAGTAAGTAGAGTAAATTATATAAATATTTGTACCCCTATGAAAATAAAAATATGAGATAAATACATAGAAATAAAGAAATAAAAAATATAGAGAAATACGAATTATTAATTGTTGGCAATATTAAAGAAATGAAAAAATATAAAATAAATATAGTATTAAAGAAATAGAAAGGGGAAAATATTAGCAAGTCAATAAAATAGAAGGACATGTGCAATAAACCATGTTTACATCAATTAAAAAGTATATAATTAGCAAATTTCGGATAATAGCAACATTAGAAGGTAATTTTGGTAATAGAAATTGCATCCAACGGCCAAAAACATGTAATATGCACGATCTAAGATCCCACGACCACGATCAAGTCCACACCAAACGCTTGGATGCACCGAATCACTGAGATCCAACGGTCCACAATCAATATGACTGATCCAACGAATGAGATCAAAACCAAACCAGTGCCCGGATGTACTGAATCATCAAGATCCAACGGCCCACGATCGATCCATCAAACCCAACAACTCACGACACAAGTGCATTTGTTGATCATGAACGTTCTGCGCTCGAGGATGATCTGATGGTTTAGACAAGTTTCGTTGATCGCAAACGTGATGTGTGTGCTGCGTACGAGGACGATCCAAGTTTCCAAATCAAAGCTGTGTTCGGTGATTGTGATTGAGATCCGCACACCACGATCGAGGTTCATCCGATGGTCCAGCCAAGTTTTGTTGATAGAGAACATGATGCGCGTGCTATGCTTGATGACAATCCAAGCATCCAGATCAAAGTCGTGTTCGGTGATCGCAATCGAGATCCGCACACCACGATCAAGGAAGATCTGACGATCCAGATTAATGTTCTAAAAATAAACCAAGAAATCAACAAAAAAATTCAAATAAATCTGTGAAAATACTTCCTAAATTTCAAAAATTTGTTTCTAAATTCCAAAAAAAATTATTCAAATACACTTGCTATTCTCCTATGCTTGAGAGGCATGAAAGTTTGAAGAATTGGCAAGTTTCCTACGAGGAGAACACCACAAACTTGTCATTCTACACCCTTTTGAACTCTACATAAACCCCCCATGCTCACCATTCCTCTCGTGCCAAGAACCAAGAGTTGAGATTTCCTCTTGTTCTCTAAGCCCTCTTCTTGGCATCCCTTCTCACCATTCTTTTTCCTCTTGAGTGTGAGAAGTTTTTGGTTTGGGGATTCATCTTGGGTGATTTTCTTGGTGCTTGAAAGTTGGGAACTCTTCTCTAAACTTTGGGGAGAAAGCATCATAAGGTGGAAGTGATTTTTCTAACACCCCTTTTTTTTATTCGAATTATTAGCATGTTTATTGTTTGTTTGGCTTTTGAAATCAAAATAATTTCAGTTTTAGTATTCTAAAATATACTTCAGTTTCAGATTTGATCCTTGTTTGAATTTATGCATTCATGGTGATCATGCCATGTTTAGTATCATGCTTAGGCCTTATTTCAAAGAATGATGCATGAGTATGATTGTTTCATGATTTGATTTTTAGATTGTTCATATTCTGAATTTTTTTAATCTTAGTTTCATATTCTGAAATTTATTTGATGATTCAAGATTTAACAAAAGAAGATGGTGAAAATAACCACGTCCAATCCTAGCAAACATGTGAGTTGATATGGATGTTCTTTTCTCATGGATAGCCATGAGGTTTCAAGACCTAAGTGCTTGGTTGGTGGGTAAGCTCCCTAAAGTCCAGAAGTCCAATAAAATTGGCTATGTCATGCCATATTTCACTCTAAGGAGGCATTTAGTTAAGAACATCAAGGGTTGAGAAACTCTTTTGGTCTAAATTACAAGTTGAAACAATATGATGCTTGAAACGCCTAATGCATGCAAATGATTGAATTATGAATGTGTTATTGGTTTGAATTTGAAAAATGGTTGTTTGAAAAAGATCCATTGGGCTTTGTGTTCACCCCTTCCTCGTTTTTTCTTTTAGGAAATTAAATTAAGAAGACCATGAAATTTGGATAGTTTCTATTTTAGCAGTTTTTTATCTTTTTAAAGTTTCCTTTTAATGTAAGGGCATGTTGCCCAATTTGAATAAGTCTTCTGCTAAAATTTTATTTTTATTTTAGAGGTTATGAATTTCTTTTGATCAACAATGTAATAGTTTACATTAGAAAGTTATATAATTTTTTTTATGAATAAAGAAGTTGAATTTTTCTTTATATTTAATTCCCTTGATTTTATTAAGTAAAAATTTACATTCTTGAATTTACTCTAAGGCATTAGGTATTGAAAAATAGAAAGTCAAGTGTGTGCCACTTGTAAAGTAACACCGGCCTGACTCGCCAGTTGGTTAAGTCCACTGTCAAAGAATGGTGGTTATGTCCAATACTCAATGAATGTGGGGGTTGGGGCGTTACATGTTCATACTGTATACCTCACTCTAGGGGTAGGAGTGATCAAAACAAGCATTGTGGTCAACCTTTTCTTCAGCTCTTGGAATAACCTCTCTCACTTGTCATCCCAGATAAATTTCTCACCTTTCCTGGTCAGCTTATTCATTGGCTCAGCTATCTTAGAGAAATCTTTTATGAACCGGAGGTAGTATCTTGCCAATCCTAAAAAACTCCGAATCTCTATGACTGTGGTTGGCTGTTTCTAGTTGGCTACCGCTTCCACCTTTTTTCGGACCATAGATATCCCTTTTGCTGAAACCACATGGCTAAGGAACTTGACTTTCCTCATCTAGAAATCACACTTTCTGAACTTTGCATATAACTGGTTCTTCCTGAGAGTCTCCAAGACTATACGCAAGTGTTGTTCATGTTCTACATCTGATCAAGACTAGACCAGTACATCACCAACAAAAACTACTACAAACTGGTCTAAATAATGGTTGAAGACCTTATTCATTAGGTCTATTAGTGCTACAGGCACGTTTGTTAGACCAAACGACATTATTGTATACTCAAAGTGCCAATATCTAGTCTCAAATGTAGTTTTTGATATATCTAACTCTCGAATTCTCAGCTGATGATACCCTAACCTCAAATTTATCTTAGAAAACCATATAGCTCCTCTCAACTAATCAAAGAGTTCATCAATCCTGGGCAAAGGGTATTTGTTCTTGATAGTCACCTGATTCAGCTTTTGGTAGTCGATGCATAATCTCATGGATCCATCCTTCTTCTTAACAAAGAGAACTGAAGCTCCCCATGGCGACTCACTCGGTCAGATGAAACCTTTTGCCAAGGGCTCATCTAACTGAGTTTTTAGCTCAAGCAACTCCACCAATGCCATTCGGTAAGGTGGAACAACTATTGGATTGGTGCCAAGACGCAGTTTGATCTTAAACTCTATTTGCCTATGTGGTGGAAGGCCAGGCAAATCATCGGGAAACACATCTGTGTATTCCCGTACCATAGGGATTTGCTGGATATCCATGGGTCTCTTTGCATCTTCTTCTACTAACTATCTAAAGTCTTCTTTCGACTGAACAGAATACAACAATGCCAATGCTAGACTTCTATGCAGCTTTTGTCTGTTCCCATCAATCTTCCAAGTCTCGCCAAATACTAATTTAATTGTGACCCTCCATTTCTCATCATCTATCTCTGCTTGATATTGGGTTCACTAATCCATCCCCAATATTACATGATGCCCTTTGAAATATAATACACACAACTATACTAACATCCAGTAATCCCGAACCATAAGTTCACATCTGCAATATCTCCGTGAATTCACTGTGTTCCTAGTAGGGGTAGCTACCTCTAAGGATATCACCAATGAAATAGTCACTAATTGCAACCCCTCTACTGTTTCTTCAGAAACAAAGGACCTAGTAGCACCTGAATCAAATAACACCTACACAGCAACACCGAATGACAAGAATGTACCTTCCACTGTTGGGGTGGGATATGCATGGGTGTCCACTGCATGCAGGCTCACTTGACTAGTCTGTTGTGGTCAATATTTTTGCTGTGATGACTAAGTCTGACCTCTACTCTGTTATGGTGGTTGAGGTGCAAAGGTCACTATTTTCTCTACATAGTCTTAGCAAAATGACCATCTCTGTTACAAATATAACACAATCCTAACTTCCTCGCCTATGTCGTCTGGATGTCTCTAAGATGGTCAGACCTTCTCTGCTGAGTCTATCATCCACTCTGAGTTTGTGTCGGTCGTTGAGCTCGTGATGCCTCGTGTCTCTCCTGTCCAAGTATCCTCCCTCTGATGGACCTACAGTCTATCCAAATCTAGCCTATTTTCTGCTCCTTAATTCTTTTTCAGCCTCTTAATCTCTCTCAACTATCTATGCTCGCACCACAGTCTCTCTAAAATTTGTCAACTTCATTGGTGCTATTATCTTTCTAATCTCTACCTTTAATCCTTCAGTAAACATGTCAACTTTAGAATATTCATCCTTCAATAAGTTTAGCACAAACCTCGAAGCTTAGTAAACTTATGTTTGTATTCAGCTACAAACATCATCTTCTGAATCAGACGGACGAACTCAGTCTGCATTTATCTCCTTTTGGTTGTTGAGGAGAAAGCATCATAGAACAACCATTTGAATTCCTCCCATTTCATAATTGCTTCATCTATGTCGGGGTCGTTCATGATCATCTCCCACCAATGGTAGGCTGGTCTTACCAATTGATGTACGGCTAGAGCTACCTTCTTAAGTCCTAATACCCCTATAGCATTGAAATATTTGTTCATCTTAGTAAACCATATATCTGCTGCTTTTGGATCTGTTACATTCTCAAAGGTGATGGGCCTCAACTTCTGGAATTCAATCAATATCTCCTTCAATTCCTTGTCATACCCAACTAACCTACTCTGTGGTATCATCTCTGAGGATCTAGCCTCCTACTGAATTTGTAGTAGAGGTGAAATCTGTGGCTCTGTCTGTGGCTGTATAGATGGTTATACCTATGGTTGAGCCAGTGCAGACGGCTATGGAGTCACTATTGATTGCAAAGTTCTCACTACCTACTCCACAATCCTTGGAGTAACCTCTGACATCACTCTTTGGGAGATCTCTGCTATGATATCTGGAGTCACTAGTGCTCCTTTTGGTGCCACAACCCTTGGGGTACTATTATCTCTCTGTTCAGGGTCATTTCCACTCTCAATTCAACCCCTTTGCCTCCTAGGTCTTCCTCTTGCCATTTCCCTACAAATCAAAACTCAATTCAGTGTCAAATAGTTTTATTGCATTATAGCAAAATTCCAATAAATATAAAAATATGCATCATTTGCATTTCTACTCCAATTTAAGTCTCAATCTCTCTTCTCAAAACTTTGGATACTTTGACTTGTATTAAAACTATTCATTTTAACCTATCTACAAGCCTCACGCCTTTCCTGCTATAGTGGCTCTAGGTGTAATGTTTCTAAGTTTTCGATTTGTTTCTGTGGTCTAAAGGTTTATGCTTCTAAGTCAATGACATTTCATTTGTTTGAGGGTACAGGAGTTTAGGTTATGCTCATTTGTTTAAGGGTACAAGTGTTTAGGTTATGCTCAAAATAATTTATGACGTGGACTACAAACAATCACTTATCAAACAAGCAATCAATACACACAAGCATAATGAAATCCTAAGCTTCCATCCGTGCTTCTAGGTCCGTGTGTCTGGATTCATGCTCGCCCTTCTACATAGACTTACACTTAAAATTTCATTACACCCATTACCATGGCGACAGTGTCTCAGTTTATAAGGATGACGCAAGACCCACTATGCTGGACCACCCATCCCAGTACAACACAGTGTGTACAGGTTTAGTCAAAGAAGCCGACCACTCACCAAACATAGTCAGTCATCTTTATGCGTTCATACACGTTTTTTGTCTCTAACCTATGCCTTAGTGTCTTTTAATTTATTTATGAGCTACTGTGCCATTCGTGGCAACACTCGATTTCTACCTAAATCCGGTGTTTCAATGCAATGCCTAGTTGACTTAGTCAACTTCATGCCTGCGTGATGCCATCGGTCCCAGTGTTGTCGTCTTGGACCTTTCCAAAATAATAATACAACCTTCTAGGACCTTTTTTTATTAGCATAAAGGTCATCTTTCTGGTACATACTTCTGAAGAAGAAGATCTAACCAGATCAGCCCGTCAAGGACCTTTACCCTAAGACAATGTCGACTATCAGGGATCACTACTTATATCATGTCACATCTGCTACGATACTAGATGTTAACGACCCCGCAAGTGTACGGGATCGCAGTAGTAATAACCGGTAAGACCAGGTTATCGTCCTCAGGGAACAAGGTTTGCTGTTGATTTCTAATACAAGAGTTACTAATGATCACGGTTTTATCAAGACTAGATTGGATTTGGTTGAATTAATTTTAATACTAGAAACTGATCTAAACAAAGATAATAACAAATTTTAGGAATTCAATAGATAAACATGTCTAGGATAGTGAATGTCGCTGCATAGTTTGTAAATTTTCATTTTAGTTATGAGTTAGCTAATCTAAGAGTTATAGCATCAATGGTTAAAATCCTTTCTCAAGGTATTTCAACACTCACTAGATTTGTTTTGTCAAACCCTCTTCTGAGGCGTTTACTTAACAATCTATGTGTTTAGTCTTACAATCCTGTGCAACTCCCTAGATTGGTCAACGATCTCCCAATCAATTAACTGGTCTAGGTCCAAATTGTGATATCCATCTTTTAGGCTTCTCTCCCGAGATTGACTAAAAGATTAAATTCAATACATCTATGGCCAGTAGACATAAGGCTTTAAGTTTACACAAGAAGGAATAGAATCTATAACTCAGCAACTACAAT
>JAJIYU010015127.1:0-12871 GCA_030144865.1 Tinospora cordifolia
ATCTAATTAATACTTTATACACATACTTTTCTATATTAATATCATACTAAAAATACTATTTTCTTATTCAAATAAAGAAGCATATATTTACCCAACAATTCTATATGTCTAATATTAATCAATGTATATTCCTTTATACTTCTATACTAACTAATTAATTGCATACCAATGACAAATATATATACGTGTTTATATTTAAATATATACCTATATATGTTTTAAACTCAAATTTCGGTTATTACATCACTAAAATTTCAGGTGTTACAATTATTACGTCACTAAAATTTTAGGTATTATAGTAGATAACCAAAAGAAGGTCCTTGAGTTAAATATCGGTGATCATGTACTCCTTCGAATTTTTCCTCTAAAGGGGTAGACTCAATTCGGCATTTCAGGGAAATTTGCTTCGACATATTTTGGACCGTTTAAGATTCTTGGGAGAATAGGTTCTGTTGCATACCAATTGGCATTGTCGCTTTAGTTAGCGAGAGTGCACAATGTATTTCATGTGTCAACATTGAGGAAGAACTACCCTGATCCCTCGCATGTGATTGACTAAAGACATGTTGAGTTGTGAGAGGATTGTACATACGTTGAGGCCCTGATAGCTATCATTGATCGAGTTATGAAAAAGCTACACAACAAGGAGATATCGATGTTGTGTGTACATTGGTAGTTTCATGGTGCCAAGTAGGACACTTGAGAGTGAGAAGACTACATGGCGAGTTACTTCCCTAAGATTATGAGAGTTGCTGCTTGATCATTTATTATCTTAGTAAATTTCGATGACAAAATTTGTTCTAGAGAGGGGAGATTGTAACAACCCGCATTTTTGGACATTAAGTTGATAGGTTTGATATGTATTTTCATAAATGAATTAATAAATTATAAACTAAAATGCATGATTTTATAACAATTTAAAAATTAATGAGTTGTATTAAATGGAAATAATAAATAATACAAATGTATTAATTAATGAGTTACTTTAGAAAAAAAATGGAAATGACAAATGAAATGAATTAGTTGCCATATATATAAATATAAAGATTATTAAATGAAAGATGATAAAGTCATGTGGGGAGCTAATTTTTGTTAAAAAAAAAAATAATAAGATGAATAATAAGAGATAATCATGTATGAGGTGGAAGATAAGCGAGGGAGACAAAGAGGTTATGTTGCATTAATGCATGGGTGGGACCCACCAAATTTGTAACGACTCGTACTTTCAAACACTGAGTCAGCAAGTTTGACATGTATTTTCATGTATTTTAGTTTTTATTTATTAATGAAAATACATTATTTTCTCCCCATTTTCTAATTTTATGCAATTAATGCAAGAAATCATGAATAATTGAGAAAGAAACTAAAAAAAAAAAATGAAGAAGTTAAAATAATGTATTTATATTGAGTTAGTTATTAGAAAAATGGATTAGTTGACCAAGTTGGAAAATCAACTTTAATGAGATAGTGGAGAGCATGCATGTAATTGGCTAAATTATTTTAACTTGGATCACCACCTTGGATAAGTGATGCATGACACATGGCAAATCTTGCCATGTCAACAAACACATTTTCTCTCTACAAGAAATCACATTTCTAGAAACTTAGATAAAGACAAAAGAGACGACCTAAAAAAAATCAAATCAAAAGAATCCAAAAAAATCCAAAATAAAAAGAAGATAATAATAAATTAAGATGTCTCATTCTTCTCCCCATCTTGGCCCAACCAAAGAAAAATAAAAGATGAGAAGGAAGCCATTAGAGCTTCTTTTGGAGCTTAGATTTGGGCAAAAAGGAGTGTAAATTTGAGCTTGAGCAAGAAGAAGAAGTTGAAGAGAAAAGTGATTTATACAACATAGTCCAATTTCAAGTGATTTGGAGGTGGTGCTCTTAGAGGCTAGGAGTTTTGAGCTTGATATGGGTTAGCAAGGTGTAACATTTCTCATTTCAATGTTGCTCTTGAATTATATGCATTATATGCCATTAGAATATATTGATCTCCATGAAATTTTAGGACTCCTCCAAATCTGGATTTTTATTTATCATAAGTTTAGAGTGCCTTTTGGTTTGGTGGAGGATGTTCATGAGATTTCATTAAAAGGATTTCTTACAAGCTGAAAAACAAATGTTCATGACTGAAAATTTTAATCAAGTTGGTATTGAAATATGTTTTGAGAGGGCAAAAATAGTTAGTAAGTTGTATGATCAATTAGAATAATATAGATGTGATTTGGGTGAAAGTCCCCATGGAAAAATCAAATAATAAGTTGCTGAAAAATCTTGTTACAACAACTAATTTTCATGTTAAATGTGTGTATTTGGGTCCATTTGTGTGTAAAATGCTAAGTATTTGGGTTGGATTAATAAATGTGCACCTAGTGTATCCAAATTAGATTTATGACAAAATGAATTGACTGAGAAAATTGTAGGAAAAGACTTGTATCGGATGTGTCTCACATAGTATTATTAGGAATAAGCATGTATTTGGGTTGAACAGTATGAACATTTCTTGCCCCAAATATGAAAATCAGAATTTTTCAGAAAATCTGTCATGGCATCATATTTTGTGCTTGCTGCTACGAATTTTCAAACATACTTAGCCATGTCCAATGGACTTAAAATTTGGTGAGTGCATTTTTGGGACAATTAATAATAGTGAGAAAAAGTTTCGTCTTAAATCGATAAGCTTAAGGGGGCCAACTGAATGCATTTGTGACTGCCTATCACAAATACAATGCGTAAAAATTGATTGGTGAATACCAAGTCAAAGTAATACCCATCAACCTCAGAAAAATTTCATTCAAAATTCTTAAAAACTTAAGGAGGTCTAGGATGACTCAGCAAAATTTGGTGAGAATCTGACATACGGATTGATCACCGAAAATTTTGAAAATTTGCTATGCAGATGGACCATTAAACTAGAATTTGACTAAGTATGAAAAAATTTAGGTATTTTGATCAAATTGACCTATTTTGAACTAGTTTGACCCCAATTGATCCATTTTCACCGAATTTGACTAAATTTGACTAGTTGACCAAGTTTGACCAATTTACTGATTGACCAAATTTGACCAAGTCAAACTTGGGTTGACTAAGACTGCTTAGGGATAGTAGGTCTAGAGGTGAGTCACGTTTCACAAAGGAACTGAAATTGAATTTAAATAACGTAGGATTGAACATATATTGTGGGACTGGGCTGAGTGTCAATGGGACCCGAAGTGAGTAGTACCTTTGGGTTGTTTACTTACACTTTTATTTTTCAAGAAAATGATTTCATATTATTGTTTAATGTGCATCGCATTGCATTACGTGCATACATCACATTTCATGGATATGACAATAGGCTAGAGTATAAGTAGGACATCTAATTGGCTAGTAGCCCCATAGTACTTCTAGGATTGGGGTATGGTTCCGCTATTGTTGGTGCACTGTCCTCCTGTTTCCTCGAGTCTCGGGGTATGGACCCACAGACTTCGTGCATATGTGACCTCTCGAAACTAGTAAGTTGGGGCGAACAACGCGATTAGGGCAGTTCCTTACCTGATTGATGAGATAGGCCTTTATATGTGCTGACCTGGCCTATGCAAGGTATAAGTTTTTTGTGACTTGCCTTTCAAATGGAGGTTCCAAAGTGTGGGCATTAGATCAAGAAGACCTTATTAGCCCATATAGTTGGGTCGTACTTGGGTGCACCCTATCAATATTAGTGGATCATGACTGGTTTTCGTGACCATATGATCTGCCGATTTATTATGAAGGATTTGATTGCTAGTAGAGCCAGACTCTTCCATGATAGGTATGATAGAGGAAATCCATCATTTTATTACTCACTACATTTATAATGTTGCATGGTGTCTATCATCATTACTATTGCCTGCTACACACTGCATGTTTCACATCAATTTATTCTTGGTATTGATGATATTGACTATTATATTGCTTGGTACATATATACAATTTCTTGTGGAACACTAGTTTTAAGTAAACATCTCCAAACTACTACTTGCTAAGCTCACGTGGATACATTAGAGCTCACTACTCATTAACATTTTAGGTTCCTCATCGTTGGAGAAGGAAAAAAGAATTGTTATCGCTTGATCCTGCCAAGCGTGATTTAGTTGGTAGGTTACGTCGATGTCATTTTAACTTGTGAAAAATAATATTATATTTTTGGACCCAATTGGATAATTGGAATTAAATACTTTTAAGACTTTCACTGTATATTTAACTTTTATGCTTCTATTACGTTGTGTAATGGTATCCACTGCTTTATAATTTTTATGCACTCTGATTTCTATACGTGATTTTTCGAAAGGCTTAGCGGTAGTTGGGCGAGCTCGGCTAGCTAAGTGGACTCATCAGGTTATCGTGTTGGTCGGGTTGACCTTTTTGGAAGGGAGCACGACAAAATTAGAGTCTATTTAAAGAGTTGCTCCCACTTCGTTCTTGCTCACAACTCACTCCATTCGGGAAGAAAACAAAAGAAAAGAAAAAGGGAGAGAAAAAAAGAAAGAAAGAAGGGAACCAGAGAGGAGGACAAAATAGAAGGAGAAAAAGATGGAGAAAATGTAAAAAAAAGAGGGAAGAAAAAGTTGATACATAGAGTGTATACATATTAGCAAAGAAATTTTAATTGACAGGTACTGAAATGTCCATAATACGATTCTCAACCCAACGACACAAAAATCTTAATTTTTGGAAATAAATGATATATTAAATACGCATTTATGCAATTAGAGACAAATTAATGTTAATAAAATGTTAATTGATTACATATAAGGTTATATAATGTTAATTGATTAACATATAAGGTTATAATTGATTGTGTAATGTTAGAAATATAACATTATATATATGATGTTCTATAGCATTATGAATTACTTCAAATGAATGAAATGCGTAACATAGGTAATAATTAACTTTTTATATTTAATGTACTATACAACAAAATTGTGATGAGGTTATCTAGTGTATACCAAAAGCAAAACACATGTTAACAATGTAAGCTTTTGGTATTTGACTTGATATTTGAGACGCGATCGACAAATCGGGAGAATGTTGGCAAAAATTTAGTTTGTGAGTAGTAATTTGATTTATTTTCTTAACCTTTTATTATTCTTATTATTGTCACATAATTGTGTGCTAAATGCATTACATATTGCATTAAGATAGGACTGATTGCTAGATCTTCAGACGAGTTGACCTAGCGTCAAGATAAGAGGTTTCAAAGTGCAGACATTGGATCGTGATAGTTTTGAGATAAGAGTACAAATCTTTAGATGTGCCGACTTGGCCTTAAGATTAGAAGTTCTGAGGTGCAGACATTGGATCGTGATAGTTCTGAGATAGAACTGATTGACAGATCTTCAGACTTGTCGACTTGACCAAATGATGAGAGGTTTCGAGGTGCGAACATTCGATCGTGATAGCTGTGAGATTGGATTGATCGACAAATCTTTAGATGTGCTGACCTAGCCTAATGAGAGATGTTCTGAGGTACATACATTGAATTGTGATAGTTCAAGATAAGAGTGGTATGGTGGTATATTCTAGATATATTTAGAGTGGTGCATGACACACTCTACTGGTTTGTGGGTGGCGACTGTGTCACCTATCAGTGGGCCATAATCGTCGAGATACGATAGTATGGCTTGGTTGGTGAGCCACGACTGTTGATGGTATTGTAGTATAGCTTGGAAGATGGTCACATTTATCCGAAATGGCAATATGACCAAATGATCCTTAAAATAAAAGAAGGGTGCTGAGTTTAAATACTGAACCCTTGAAATAAGACATATGTTGTGGCATATTAGGCTGTTACATTTTTATATGTTGATGATTGTGCATGCTATTTGTTGTTGCATTTTTATATGAATGATTGTGATTTTGCCTATTACATTGTAAGTAGATATATCTTTTTACTACTCATTGGGCTCACGTGGATATTGAGCCTATTACTTTTAACATTTTCTACTTCGTCTGGTGTAGACAAGGGGAAAGGCGTGTTGATCGTGTGATCTTTTCCAACCTGGTCCCTTGTAGGTTATTTTGTTGTTTTGTTAGTTTTGATTTTTTAAATCAATATTTGCAAGTTTTAAAAAATGTAAAGTTAAACTGGACTCTATTAATGTAATTGATGTTAAAGACTTCTGTTGTTGTTATATTATTCTACTTAACTTGTTATTTTTGCACTCTAAATACTATAAATGTTTCGTTGGTAAGGCTTAATAACATTTTGCAAGTTTGGCTAGGGAGTAGACTTATCTGATTATTGTGCCGGTCAGGCAGCTCGTATGAGGTTTCAGATGTAGTCCCGACAATCTTTAATAAAAATTCTGTATATTTTAGCATTTACATAGATATTTTTGAACTTATATGAGATGAAAAATTTTTATAGAATTTTTTTTTGAATTTCTAAAACTTTTTGAATTAATTCTAATTCATGAAAGTCAAATTTTTGTTCCTTGACATAGAATAACATAGAAAAAGGTTACTTTTTTTTATCACCCCAATTAATTGTTTAAGGAATTTTTTTAGAAAAACAATTTAGTATCTCAAAGAAAGTACAACTAGAGCCCATGAATTTTTAAAACTTTTTCATAATGTTTGATAGGAGGAGGTGAATTAAAAAGCGTTTAATGAATTGTGTTAAACTCATGAAATCCAATGTTCTTTAATAGTTCCTTACTCAAAACAAAGTTGTTGCATGAAAAAAAAAACTCATTCTCAACATGGCTTAGCTTGTTAAAAAGCAAGCACATATCAAAACAATTTCAAGTTGAGGTTGCTAAATGTGAAGTATATTTCTTTAGTTAATGTCTAGCAAAAAGTGTACCAAATTAAACACCACAATAAGCATAAACACAAGCCAAGTGCATCTCGTTTGAGGGTCTATGACAATATGGCTTTAGATCCATCACCTAAGTTAAACTTGATTACAAAAGTAAAAAACACATCTTCATTTGCTATGATTCTAACTAAAAAGTAGGGGTGAAAATTTGTGACACGACACGATAACCCAACTTGGACATATCACGAAGTTAATGGGCTTGCATTTAGCATAAACAGGTTTGGGTCTAAATGGGTTGAATGCAATTAAACATGACTAAATTCGAGTCATAAACAGGTCAATCGGACAAACTCGAAATGACATGTTTAATACAAATTAAAATTAGTTAATAAATAGGTTATAAATAATTAATCTTAGATTAATCTATTACGAATACATTACAAATAATTTTAATTTTTAAAAATATTTCTAATGTAATTTTAATAAATTATATATGTATTTTATATTTAACTAATATTTTTTAAAAAATTTTAAAAATTATGCATATATAATTTGAGATGTTCTTTTTTTAAAAAGAAAATTGATTATACTATAAATTAGAAAAAAATATAACACCTCTTAAAAATAAACTCTGTCTTTGACAAAAAATATTACACTCAAATAAAAATATAAAAATAAGTTGATTTCTTCAATCTTTAAAAAAAAAAACTTTGGATTTTTTAACATTATTTTTTATTTTTTCAACTTGCCTTAAAAATTGTTATATCTCTTTTTGTCTTAGCCTAAAATATTGTATTGTTTCTCATAAAAGCACAAAGCCTACTTTTTCCATTAATTTTATTTCTTTAACCAAAAAATGCTACACCTAAATAAATATATAAAAAAATAATTTAATATCTCAAACCTTTAAAAAAAATTTTCGACAAAAGCAATGCATATATAAATACTAAAAGAGTAGCTTAATATCTCAAATCTTTAATATTATTCTTTTTATTTTTAATAAAAATATAACACCGAAATAAAAATTATAAAAAATAATTTGATCTCTCAAATGATTAAAAAAAATAAGTACAATGCATATATAAATATTAAAAGAGTACTTCCTTTGACAAAATAATTTGTTAGCTCATTTAGTTAGAGTTTAAGGTAATAACCCAAAGGTTTTGGGTTCAAGTCTTGGTAAAGCCATTAAACGTGTTGTGTTCGGATTTGTATGTCGTAACTCGATTAATAAATAGGTCATGTTCGGGTTGACATATCATGACATGATTAATAAACAACTTGACCTGTTTATGAGCCGCCAACACGAATTGTCTGGACCCCTTCTGAAACCTCATATGGGTGGGTTGATTGGCACAATAGTCAGGCAAGTCTACTCTTCAGTCAAACTTGTTGACTACTGTTAAACCTTACAATCAAAACATTTTTTTTAGTATTTAAAGTGCAGCAATAACAGGATAAGCGGGATATTGTAACAACAACAGATGTCTTTAATATTAATTACAATAGTAGATTCCAATTTAACTTTACATTTTTCAAAACTCGTACATACTAATTTAAAATACCAAAAATAGCAAACAAAAAAACAACCTACAATGGACTAGGCTAGAAAAGATCACGCGATCAACACCCTTTTCCCTTTATCCACACCAAACAGACCTTAAATATTAAGAGTAGTGAGCTCCATAGTCACGTGAGCCAATGAATAGCAAAAAGATATATCTACTTAAGTCTAACATGCAATATAGTAGGCAATATCACAATCATTCATATAAAAATGCGACAACAAATAACATGCACAATTATCAAAATATAAAAATGCAACAAGCTAATATGCCATGAAGTATTCTATGTTTTAACAATCTAGTATCTAAACTCAACACCCTTCTTTCATTTTAAGGATCCTTTGGTCATACTGTTATTCCGGACGGACGTGACCATGGTCTAGCCATACTGTGATACCATCGGCGATCATGGCCCATTGACTAGTAGAGTGTGTCATGCACCACTCTAAATATATCTATAGAGTGTACCACCGTACCACTCTTATCTCAGACTATCACGAACCAACATTTGCACCTTAGAGCCTCTCATTAGGCCAGGTCAACACATCTAAAGATCCATTGATCAATCCTAGCTTAAAGCTATCACGATCCAATGTCTGAACCTCGGAACCTCTCATCATTAGGTCAGGTCGGCACATTTGCAAATATGTCAATTAGCTCTATCTCAAAACTATCATGATCAAATGTTGGCACCTCAAAACCCCTCATCTTGAGCCCAAGTCGACATATCTGAAGATCCGTCGATCAGTCCTATCTCAATGCAATATGAAATGCATGTAGCATACAATTATGCAATAACAATAAATAGAATAAAATGTCATAGTAAATAAATCGAATTATTACTCACAGACTAAATCAATTGCCAACGTTCTCTCGAGCACCAGTTGCGTCTTCTAATATCGAGCCAAATACCAAAAGCTTATACTATTAACATGTGTTTCGCTTTTGGTACACTAAGTAATCTCTTCACTATTTTGCTGTATAATACATTTAAATAAGAAAAATTAATTATTTTCTATATTATGTATCTTTTCATTTGAAGTAATTCATAATGCTATACAACATTATATATATAATGTTATATTTATAACATTACATAATTAATTATAACCTTATATGTTAATCAATTAACATTATATAACCTTATATCTAATCAGTTAACATTTTATTAAAATTAACTACACATACATACATATATATATATACATATACACAGACATACACACACACAAAACTTAGGTTGGTTATCAACTATCAGCCTCTGAACATCTTTCTTAAAGATGACAAGTTTCCTCTCCCTCGTCCTGAAACTCTATTTCAACATCTCTCATAAGCAAAGATATTCTCTAAGTTTGACTGCAAATCTAGGTTTTGGCAACTAGGAATTGCTCCTCTTGACAGGCCAAAAAATAGCTTTCATCATTCCTGGCCATCATTACTAATGGTCCGTCATACCTTTTGGTCTCAAGACTGCTCCCTTACTCTTTCAAAAGGCCATGAATCATACTTTTGCACCAATCCAGGATCAAGCTCTTATATATATTGATGATATTCTCCTCTTTTCAAAGGATGTGAACTGTCATGTTTCCCTGGTAAGTAAATTTTATGATTTATGTACTTTTTATGGATTAATGCTCTTAGAGAAAAAGATGCAACTTTTTCAAACGACAATTGAACTTCTTGGGATGGAAATCAATGAAGGAAAAATTACTCTTCAACCTCATATCTCTCTAAGGCTTTTGGATTTCCCTGACGTCTTGCTAGACAAGACTTCAATCCAACAATTTTTGGGCCTAGTCAACTATATGGGCCTCTTCATCAAAGACCTCTCTCAGCATACCAACAAGTTATCTACCTTGCTTAAGAAGTCCCCTCCTCCATGACAAGATGAACATACCAAAATCGTGATGGCCTTAAAGCACAAGGCCCTGACTCTTACTCGTATAAAGATCCCAGGCTCTGGGTTATGCATCCTCCAAATAGATGCCATTGATTAACACTAGGGAGCCATCCTGTTTGAAGAACTCCCCACAAGTCTATACACCTCTGCAAATACAAAAGTGAAACCTTTAAACAATTCGAAATTCATTACCACTCCACGTTTAAGGAAATTATGGCTGTTAAAAGGGGTATAGAAAAATTTTAGTTCCATTTAGTTGGACATCATTTCCTTATTGAAATGGACATGTCAAGTTTTCCCCGAATGTTGCACTTCAAACAAAAAATGTTCCCCAATCCACAACTTCTCTGGTGGGCAAATTGGTTTTCCTAATTTAACTTCTCTATTAAACACATTCCCGAAAAAACTAACATCCTTGTAGATTACCGGTTTAGACACCGATTGACACATTTCATTGGAGTTATTGGTTATTCCTCATCCAATCCAGATCCTTCTGATGGCTCAGATCCAACATCCCCCAATACATTAGATTTTATTTCATCTCTTCCTACAGAACTCCGAGAAATCATCTTTGGAAGATCCCTGATCAACCTACTATTGATGGCCTTCTCTAGGCCATGACACGAAACCATAGAATGGTTTTTTGGTCATATTTCCCATTCGACCAAACCATACTTTTTCCTTTTCGCTTGCCCAATTTCTATGACTTCCCCAAAGAGGCCTATTGTTATCTTATGCATGTCATCAAATCATGGTGGATTGGTTTTAGCCTTGACAAAAATTTATTATGTGCATTTTTTTTTCAGATGAGCCTCCAGTATCCTACTTTTGGTCTCGACCAAACCAGGTTCTACAAATTCCTCATGCATTTTCTAGATCATGCAACTTGGCTACAGGTACTACATGAATGGCCACAACGTTATGTCACTAGCATCTTTTTTGCTTCTCTTACTTCCAAAACAGAAAGTACAAGCATAGGTGACGACCTGATAGCTGGTGCAGACCAAGTATTTAACTATAGAATACTTTATTTATATCCACATTTCCACTATTTCAATCTATATGGACATTGTACACCTCCCCAGGCTCTTAGTGGATGCCAGCTTGAGTTCTTTCTGGCCTTCAGAACCACTTACTGGCCACATTTTCACAATTTTCAGCAATTCTAGTTAGATTTGATGCATTGAAATGAAGACTCTGGGCTCAATAGTTGGACTACTTACATGCATTATCCATATTCTTCAGCCTTATTTTATGGCAAAGCAGGCCTCGGTGAACCAGAGAATCACCTTTATGACAAGCTGCATGAACTATTCAATGCATAATTGGCTGAACATCCTTATCATCTGCGAGATTTAGCCAAGTTAACGGACACTATCATGTGGACAGATGATGACTCCTCATCAAAAGATGATGACTCTTGACTCTGCTTGTATGACCCATGTGCTTAAAACTTTCCTAGTTGGCACCCTTGACACTATAAGACACAATAATAGAAGATACTACAATAAACGCCAATAATATGCACCTTCTATAGTAAACGACAATGATATGTGCATTTGTCCAAGCCTACTCACTAGGCAGTACGCAGAGCCTTTGTCCCTCTACTTTGTCTGATAATCTTTGCTTTCTCTATAAATAGAGAGCCATTCTCTTTGGGATGGCATCGAAAAAGAATCTTGTAAGATCTTCCTGTAAGTTTGCTCAAGTCTTCTTGTAAGTTTTCTTAAGTCCTCTTGTAAGTTTTCTAGCTTCTATATAAAATGTTTCTTTACTCTCACTGGGTTAATGTCTCAGTTGTCTTCAATGGTTGGCACTCTACCTCTTTGGTTGGTCATTGTCCTTGTAATCCTTTTTATTATAATAGTAATTGTGTGTCGATGTTTCTGTGTTACCTTGATCTGTATATGTATATTTGTATGCATATGTATGTATGTGTAGTTAATGTTAATAAAATGTTAACTATATATATATATATATATGTATGTATGTATGTATGTATGTATGTATGTATGTAACCTTGTATACATATATAATATTAATCTATTAATTTTTCTCCAGTTGCATAAATGTAGATTTCAATATATCAATTGATCTCCAAAAATTCTAATTTTAGTGTTATTAGGTCCAGAATCTCATTGTAATAAGTATACCTCTTATGTGCCAATATAACTTCTTAGGGTCTACATGAATATAAATAAATAAACTATATATTTGTGTTCTATTCATTGGTATGAACACAATAATATATATATATATATATATACACCTATTTTTAGGTCATCCAATAAACTATCACTTTTATTAAAAAGAGGAAAGATTAACTCATCGAAATGACAAATTTTCACAGATCAAGTGACTTTTTCTTTCCTCTTTTCCTTCATTTTTCTTTCTCTTTTCTTCCCCTTTTCAGTTTCTCTAGAATTCTTCTCTGTCGGTTTGACTTGTGATTGAAAGGTGAGAATGAGAGAATTTGAGCATGTATATACACATGATATTGGGGGTCCCTGTTAGCGGACTCGCAAGTATACGAGATCGCTTGTAGTAATATCCGGAAAGTCCGGGTATCGTCCTCAGGGAATACTAATGGTGGTTGAATTTTCTTTAACACTAACG
>JAJIYU010015128.1:0-12845 GCA_030144865.1 Tinospora cordifolia
CAAGCTTTGGAGTCATTCTATCGTGGAAAATCAAGTTGGTTCTCGTACCATCCACTGTGACTGTTTTCAACGTTAAGAAAACCTTAGAAGAAGGTGCTACTGCACTAGTTCATAAGTGGCAATACATAGCCCATAAACTCCCTCAAGATCTGTCAATATTCATCAGTGTAACAAAGGACAATGGTAGTAAAGCAGGTGAGAAAACAATCCAAGCAGTATTTATACATGTGTTCTTGGGGTCAACTACACAACTACTACCTATAATGGAACAGAACTTCCAAGAATTGGGATTGAAGCCTGAAGATTGCACAGAAATTAGTTGGAGACAATCTGTCCCATATTTTGTAGGATTGCCAACAAATGCAACTCTGCATGATTTGGCAATAAATCCACAAAGAACATTCCTCAAGGTGAAATTGGACTATGTGAAGGAACCTATTCCAGAAATTGTGTTGCAAAAGACATTGAGAATGTTATTAGAAGCAGAGGATCCTTTGCTTGTCTTTGTTCCATATGGTGGAAGAATGAGTGAGATTCCAGATTCTGAACTTCCATTCCCACATAGAGATGGAATTATTTTTCATATTGATTACTACGCAAACTGGAAAGAAGAAGGGACTGCAGCATCCAGAAAAAATTTAGGTTGGATTAGAAGGTTGTACCAGCATATGACACCTTATGTCTCAAAGTCCCCAAGAGGTGCATATCTTAACTATAGGGATCTTGACTTGGGTTATACTAAGAATGGTACTGCAACCTACGCTCAAGCTAAGGTCTAGGGTAGCAAGTACTTCAAGAATAATTTCGATAGATTAGTGCAGGTGAAGAGCAAGGTCGATCCAGATAATTTCTTCGGGAATGAACAAAGCATCCCTCTTGTTCCTTCATCATTGATGAAAGTTAAAGAGAGCTAGCGATGTCTTATTTTGGATGTGTTTTCTATATGTTGTGCTGATGCTTCTTTATTTGGTCCTAATTCATCTATGTCTCTACCAGAAATAATTTCATCCTCTTTCAAGGTATATGTGTTAGCAATCTATGCGCCTCAATTTGATATCTTGTCAGCCTGAAAGAGTTTATTGTTAGGAAACGTGTTAGCAAACACGTGATTAATTGGCATTGTTGATGTTTGACGTATTCTGGAAATATTTTAGAATTCCTCATGATTTAGAAATTGAAATATTGCTCTTAAGAAACTAAATATCTTAAATCTAGAAATTATTTTGAAATTTGAAAATTATTCTGAAATCTGAAAATATTATTAACCTTCTAAAATAGTTAATAGAAATATGAATATTGTTGATTTTAGTATTTGGAATGTTGCTGATAGTTAATTCTGAAAATAAGAATATTGTTGTAAAACAATGAAATTCTATATCTTGTAGCTTTTGGAATCTAGATACTAAAAGCTTGCATATTAGTTTGGAAACTGAAATTTTGCATATCCATTAGTATTGATTCAATCTTATAGAATGTTTCTGATTCTGGGTTTGCTCTCTCAATTTGTTGTGATCAAAATCTCTTTTCAAAATAGAATGTTTTTTAAACCCAAAAATTGATCCTTGCTAAAATCTGCAATAGACGTTTCTTTAGAATGATTTCAAAATCGTTTCCTAATAGTTTTGGAATGAATATCAATTTACTATCAAATCTTCTTGCTCAGAATTTTTTCAGAATATTGGATTTGAAAATTTTGCTACTATTACTTTTAAAAAATATAATATTGCATCTTGCTATGGAATACTATGCGTTGGATCTGTTTAGAAACTAAATACCGTTAGCTGCTGTTATTAGAATCTAGTTATGTGAAAATGGAAATAATGCATATTCTCTAATAACCGTTGGATAAGTTTCTGGTTTCTATGAAATATTTCTTTGGGCACATTTCTAATTTTGGTATCTACTGCATATTCTTGTTCTTGTTTTTTTTTTAAAAAAAAGGATCATTTTCAAAAAGGTCGTTTGAACTTTATAGAATGTTTTCAAAACATTTCCTTTGGCAAATTTCTACAATCAATCTTTAAATATCTTTCAATATTATCTGCTCAGAATAAAATCATTTCCCAAAATATTCTTATTGAAAATTTGCAAGTATTCCTCAAGAAATGAATGCCAAAATCATGGGGATTTAATTTTAGAAGATAAATGATTATTCATTTCATTCAGTAAAGATTTCAGCATGCTTGCAATCAAAAAGAGGAATGTCACAGAAGGTTGCTACGGCTCTTGGAAAGAAACAGATTGCTAAAAATCTGTTTATCTGTCAAGACTATGCGAATAGTGCATGAGACATTAGATTGCACAATGAACCCAGAAATTTCGGTTCGTCAAAGATTTGCTATGTTCTGAAGTCTATATATACAGAGTCGTTTGAAGCTTTCAACAATCACTCAGAGCTACAAAGAAAACATCATTTATACATGTGGGAATCATTGTATTGAGTGTTGAAAACTATACTTCATTTATTCTTGTTTCATTGAGTGATTGAAGGAATGATACTCTCTGGAGCTTGTATGTTTGCAGAGTTTATGTTTTGTGTGCATAGGGTGCTACTGTAGAATGTTGAACCGGCTGTAAGTATTGCAAAGTATGGCATCGGTGTTGTAGTCATCGTATTAGTCCAATTGTAATAGTTGTGCGATATGGTGTATATTGCAAAGTGTGACATCGGTATTGTGGTCATCGTGTTGAAAAGTGTGACATTGGTATTGTGATCATTGTGTTGATCTAGTTGCAATAGTTGTACAGTATATTCATAGTGACATTCTTTATCTGGGCGAGACCCCACAGACGTAGGCTTGTTGATTGAACTGCGTGAGCATCTCCTTGTGTCATTTCCCTTCTTGCAATATCTTTTTATTTCCTTGTTGCACATTATTCTACAAATTGTTAACTAATTATTTTAGGGACTCTATAATCTAACATTTATGAAGGTGTTTGTTAAAGAAAGTTATAAGAATTAACCAATTTGCCAATATGTTTTCGTCAAAAAAATTGGATCCACATTTGTTATAATTGTTAGAAATGTTGATGACTTAAATATTATTAGAAGTCCTATAAAACTTCTAAAAGCAATTATTACCTAAAGAAAAATTTTGAGATTAAAGATTTTGGTAAAATTAAATTTTGGCTCAACTTACAAATCGAGCATTTAGCAAGTAAAATTCATAATCATCTACCAACTTATATAGAAAAGAACTTAAAATAATTTTACACAGAAAAAGTTCACCTATTGAGCACTCCAATAATTGTTCATTCATATAGAGATTGACAAGTTGAAGAAGCAATCTACTTCGGCTTTTCTTCTTTCCTATTATAATAATAAAAAGGCATGGACAATATTTAACTAAGATGTTAATGCCATTCAAATTTTCTTAAGCAAGAAGTCAAAGCAAGTAAAAGATGGACAAGACTTCAATCTCATCAATATTCTTACCCCTTTACATCTTTGCAATCTCATTTTCAAGGGATTCAGTAGCACATTGTTTTCAAATTTTAGACCATTGTCGAGAGCAGAGCATTTTATATAACTTGTAAGAAAAAAACTATTATTTGTGTTAAGAGAAAAATATATTGTTGATCAAACTTGAAAGGGAGAACAAAACGGCGAAGGAAGGGATGGGAGAGAAAGGATGGAATCAAGCCAAAGGCTTTTGGGAGTTTTTGTTTTTCAATGAAGATTATATCTTGGAATGTTAGAAGGTGCTACCTTTTTTTTTTTTTTTGAAAAGACACTATACATTAAAACTAAATAAGACTTTCATATGAGAAATCTGAAAGTTGATCATTACAAAAAGTACAAAATATTGTACCAATTGTCTAAGCAGTCCCCAAAAGTATACCCTTGACTAAGTTTAGTGGAATAGATCCAAGTACAAAACAAATTTTTGGATCTTTCCCAAACCCTAGGGCTATCTTTACATGTATTACTAAAAATCTTACCGCTTCTTTCCTCCCATGTATTAAACCAAACAACAAAAGTGATAACTCGACTATAGGCACTGAGCTCTCTATCTTGAGCGTCTTCTAATCCTTGCCCTTCAGATCCTAGTAATCTCGGCTTGATCAACTGACAGTTTTGAGTCCATCTATTCCCAATATTTATTATGAATCTACAGCTTCTGAAAAGGTGATTTGTAGACTCCTCATCACTCCTGCATAGCCAACAAATGGAAGGTTGTAAATAATAAAAAAGGCAATTTCTTTTGCACAATGTCAACAACATTCAATTTATTAAGAAGAATGAGCCAAGCTAAGATCTTTGCTTTGGTTGGGGCCTTTGTTTTCCATACTAGAGTGACGTGTTGGAAGGGAGTTGAGGCTATCCAAGTATTATTCAGTTTACTGTGGAAGGACTGAACTATAAAGATGTTGTCTTGCCCCTCCACCCATTCAACTTTGTCTAGATATTTTGAAGGTTGAAACAGATGCAACGGGTTGATGAGCTGAATAACTTCTTGAATCTGGTTCTTCTTGATGTTCCTGGTAATGTGAATGTTCCATGCCCAGCTTGTTGTTTCCTCGCCCCTGGAGTGTTGTATAAAAGCAGATATAGGGGCATAGTGCTTGTCAGACAAGCGATAAAGAGCTGGGAAGATATCTTTTAAGCTATCAGTGGCACACCATTTATCCTCTCAAAGGCGAGCATCCCCTCCATTGTCCACTTTCCATCTAAGATTATCTCTGAACAGAGGGTACAAACTGGCTATGGATTTCCATGGGGATCTCTTACTACATTTTTGGTTTACATTGGCCTCCCGTCCTCTAGCTAGCTGGCCATGAATGCTCTTAATTGTTATGGCCCATAGTGTGTCCGGTTAGGTATATATTCTCCAAAGCCACTTCCCTATTAGCGCTTGATTTCTTTTTATGATACTTTCGATTCCCAAGCCTCCTTGCGTGACATCCAGGCATACTTGGTCCAATTGACCAAGTGTTGTCTTTTATCCTTGCCCTCGTGTTTCCAAAGGAATCGCCTTTAGACTTTGTTCAATTTTGTTAACTGCACCTTTGGGAATCTTAAATATCGATAGGAAGTGAGTTAGGGTGGCCTCCAGCACCATTTTCAATAGAAGGAGACGCCCCCCTCTTGATAGATAGTTGCCCTGCCATCCCTCAATTCTTTGATGGATTGTGTTGATCACTGGACTCAAAAAATCTAGCTTATTTGGGTTGCCTCTCAGGAGCGGACCCAAATATGTTAGAGGCCATTTCCCTACTGAAACCTTCATATGCTCAGCCACTGGTTCTAACTCTGTTGTTTTCACATTAAGACCGACCAGCTGATTTTTTCTACATTGATTGACAGCCCTGATATGAAGCAAAAAGTCCGCAGAGCTTCCATAACTTGAAGCAAAATATGCATGGTATCATTAAATTAAATCTTAAGAATTTAATTTAATAATAGAATGATCAATTAATTCATCATGATATGGTTCATGAATGACAAATAACATTTTGGCTAAGCCCACAAATAAATTAGGGCAACAGTGTACAATACACTTTAAAAAATAGTGAAAACATTAAAAATAACGACAATGCGTATAAAAACAAAAAGTAAAAAATAAATAATAAACATGAAAAACATATTTTATGATAGAAAATAATTTTACTAAAAATATTTGTTAATCTGATTTAGTTCAACATTTCTAATAGATCTGGTGCAGTACAAATCTCGAAACGGTGGGATATTTAGACAGGTAGAGATTACGATCGAATTTTAGATTATTATTTTAATTTAAATAAATTATACGTGTATGTATTTAATGATATGATTGAATAACTTGGATGAATGCATGAAATATCCTTTCTTGTAAGTGTCATCCATATGGGTTGAATAATTGAATAACATGTTACTATTTTGGAAGTTACTGGATAGTGATTAACTCACTAAAAAAAACCAACAAAGATCTTAACAGCATACCGAGGCGATGAACGGTCATTAGGTGTCATCGTGGGTATCATTAACCCAAACACGGCTCAACCGTTTATTTGATTCTTAAGATTGATACTACTATCACAACAATAATAGTGATGAGGTTGGACTGGAGGTCACAGAGGACCTCACTCCCTAATAAGGGTCCTAAATAAATAACTGCCTTTAGGGTGTTGCCTCTTATTGATATTCCAAACCATAAGGGACATCGAGGAGAATCCTTTCAATCTTAGTGACAACTCACAACTTGTTTGGAACACCTAATGCTTAGAAGTGTGTGACATGTATGTCTATTTGATTGATATAATAGTTGGAATATCTAAGTTCTTTAAGCTCATCCACTTTTAACATTTCAGGTCAACGGTAACAAGAAGTAGCTGGAAACATCTTCGCGGTCAATGTTAATTTTAATAGTAGTTTCAATTTTGTTGGGCATGGAGGCCTCATGGATTCATGGTTAATTTTGTTTTGTAAGTTGAATATCAAGGGGTCATAGGTCCCAGACAGTATTTGTTTTTATTGAAATGCAAGAGAATTATTTAGTTGATTATTAAACCTGATAGTTGAATTTTTATGATATCACATTTAGTTAATATGTGGTTACTTTTATCTGTTGACTTTGTTTTAAGTGAGATTGTGACACATTTACTGTAACACCCCAATTTTCGATCGGACCTCCGTTCACGTGTTACGTCACGTGTGGATCGTCGTCCGATGAAAATCGAGATTCTACGTAAAGTTTCGTTCTATCAAATCTTTTCTTCAAAATTAAGTTCATAACAATTTATTTTCAAGTCGATGACTGTGTAGATGTTTTTAAAACAAATCAAAGATTTTAAATTATTTCTCTATATGTTCACTAAATTTCTCAAAGCAACGCATAAATAATACAGCGAAAATACTTAAGACTATTCATTCAAACCAAAATTGTAAAACCAGTAAGATCATTAAAGATAAAACGATTAAATTAAAACCAACATAAATTACATTAAAATAATTCAGTAAACTACATAAAACTTAACCTCCAAGTACCCTATCCTGGACGACCTCCCCATGAGGTGTCCAATTCAGAATGCGGGTCTTCTGACGTAGTCAACATGTTCTACGTCCAAGTGTACCTGAAAAATAAAGTGTTAGTGAGCTCGAAAGCCTTGTGGATCATTCCTACACATCACATGTATTATACAGACTCAATCCAAAACATTACAAGCACTTTCAATCATTAGACGTTTCAAACATTTTTTTGGTTTTGGTTGAAGTCAAGACCGGAGGAGGGTTGAGATCCAATTCAGTATTCCCCGTGATCCAATCTAATCGTAATCATACAGGCCTCAGGTATCGATACCGTCTAAAATTAGTTATGTCTCGGTATCACAGTCCAAGAGAGAGTACTTATCGCGACGTCGTATCTTCTCCCAAAGACTTCGAGCTGTCACAAGCAGCCCCGGGGTGGGAATACTTATGATCCGCCTTTCGGCTCGACGATCGCACCGGTACGTGAATTCTTAATAACCTTCGTCTTCTTTTAGTTTTATAAAGTTACTTCAATCACACCAAGGCATCATTCATATCACAGCAAAACAAATGTATTAATGCTAAACGTTAACGGAATACAATAATTGATCAAACGATGAAATCTAAAAACATAATTTCATATACAAGCATGTCAAGATCAAGAAAGTAATCATCACACGTCATGCAACAATACCAACAATTCATATTAACAACATATAACCTATTTAAACAAATGTCTTGAATTTTAAATATGCATAATACATGTGAGAGAGAAAATCACGCCCACCTGAGTTCTTGGCGATTTCCTACTCCTTGTTGTTACGATCATCTTAGAGCTTTTTATCTGCAAAATAATTATAGCGTACGATTTCTCAATTAATATTTCTATTATTTTCTTACTACTAATGTTCACGAGGAATTAGTCACATTTTTTGGAATCTTTTGTGTCCTTAAAAATTTAAGTGTTCTATAGTTTCTCATTCTTTTTATTAAAGTTATGTTATTCATATAATAATTACGAACAAAATAAGACTTCTATTTGTCAAATCTTTAGTTTTACTCGGATTTGAAAATCTTAGTCTTATGCTACTCCTGGAATTTTAGTAAGATCACTTATAGTGTTAATTCAAATAATTATTATTTTTTTCTAATTTAATATTTATCTACTTAAATAATTGAGTACTTGAATAAATTATTTTTAATTTCTTCAACTACTTAATTTAAATATTTAAATACATGAAGATACATTAGTTAATTCTTTTATTTTCCAAACCTTTGTATTATGTCATAAAAATTTTATTATTCTAACCCATCCAAATTGATTTATTTGTGTTATCTTTGATTCTAATTCAAGTTATGATGATGATAAGTCCTACAATAATCTCATCTTTGTTTAAAGATACTGAAATTATGTCAATTAAAAATGATTGTAATTTTTCTTGCTTAACTTTAGATTATTGAAATACCTTTATTAATTGATCTAATATTTTCTAATTCTTAGTTCTAATTGATGTTTAATTAAATACCTAAATTTTCTAAATTATCTGGTGATAGTATTAGTTCATACTTCCTTATGTCCTAATTTATCAGCTAATCATACTCAATTTGAGTCATTAAAGTATATTAAGTCACTAACCTGGTTATTAGTTCAAACACAATCTGTGAACACCTACTACACGTTCTACTTCATCACCGTCCACCCAATTTCCAGCAGCTCATCATCGTTCCTCTCCTCGTTCAAAACTCTCTTCCAACTGTCCGTTCAATCAGCAGCCTTCTCTGTTCTTCTTCCCCACAAAGCCATCATCGTTCAGTTTCTTTCCGCCGAAAATCAGCAGCTTACTGCATGTTTCCAACTGCTCCGGTCGCCGTTTTCCCCTATTTTCAGTTGCAGCAGCCAAGCTCCTCTCTTCCAATGCTAGAGCTCCCTGCCGGTCTCCCCTGTTTTCAGTTGCAGCAGCCGAGCCCCTCTCTTCCAACGCTGAAACTCCCTGCAGGTCGTGCTCTAGCTCAACTTCCAATTCCAGCAGTTCACCTTCGACTCCCCTGCGTCGTGCTCTGTTTCAATTTCCAAATCCGAATTCTGCTATCCAATTGACGTTCTCACCTCCACCGTGTCTTCTTCTTCCTGTCGTTTTCCAGCAGCCGCAGCCCGGCCTCTAGCTTCTAATACCAATGCTCCCCGCCGATCGTGCTCTGTACCAACCATAGCAAGAACCAGCTTGCTGGCATTTTTCTTCTTCATTCAACGGTTGCAACAAACTTCAACAGCTTCCATACATCTTCCCCTGTTCTTGTTTCATGGCTCTGTTTCGATCTCCCTACCCAGAATTCGGCTCTCTGCTCACAGTTTTCAGTCCGCCACTACATTGTCCGCCATTTCCTTTCTTCTAGTTGTCTTCTTCTTCTTCCTCTTTAATCGTTGCAGCAGCGTTACTCTTCTTCTCTAATGTCGCAGTTGCTTCTTCTTCCTCTTCACTCCCTGCAACTCGGTTGTGATCAGTAACCAATAACCAGGCGGCCCCATTTGTCCGACCGTCTTCTTCTTTTATAGGCGACGGAGACTGTTCTCGAACTTCTCCGAATCACCGCCAACACTCTAGCTTGAATGTTCCCGATCTATCACTTACCGACCCAGTTCAAAGAAACCAGATTTCTCTGGTGTGAAATTTTCGGCCTCCCCCGCTTGACTCCGCCAATTTCAACCTTTAGTTTGATTTCTTCTTCTTTTTTGTTTTCTAGGTTCATAAAAATACTTACAATTTCATTTATTTAATTTTTCCTTAATTACATCCCTATATAATTTTTTTTCTCTTTGTTACTTTAGCATCTTATGATATGATCAATGAATATATTTGGTTTGAGTTTCTTTAAATTACCAATTTCTCAATTTCGTTTTATCATATAATTTTCAAAATGTATATTTTATTTATTTATCATTATTATTTTTTCTAATTAAATTTTATTCACAAAAAGATTTTCATCACCTACAAGAATTTTGACGTTGCACCTCATTCACCATAAACATGATTTTGTATAAAATGAAATAACCTAAACTGATAACATTTTGTTCGAATAAAATTTCAATCAGTCGTCGTCAATTTTTATATTGACTCTATAACAAGGTCGCGAAATTCTGGGTTGTTGCATTTACTAGAAGAAGTATTAATAATGTTTTATTTCCCAAGTGACCCCGATGAGTCTTATGTATAGTGAATAGATGGTTAATGAACCATTGTAATTTAATGATGCATTAATTGATTATACTGCATTTATTAATGAACAAGGGTAGTGTTGATATTCAAAACCTCAAAGATGATCATCGAGAGGCGAGGTGTTATGAAGACTGCTTCAATTTTTTTTCAAAAAAATAAAAAGGTGATGTATTCAAGATGGCTTAAAAGGTTTTTAATAATGTTAGTATCTAACGTCTTTGAAAGTTTTGTCTTGGTCATGACGTCATCAAAAATGGGACCACGACAAGTTTATTTAAAATCCTTCTAGAAACTTGAATAAATGGAAACTAGTTTTGAATTAACATTATTAATGATCTTTCTTGCTAGATGAAATCATGTAGCAACACGTTAACTTGGCAAGTTTTTAAATTTGAGTTTGGAACATGATCTTCCTTCAATATTCATATGGACTATTAACTCTAAAGAATAAGGAATGTTTTAAAAGAACCAAACCAAGTTTAGAAAGCACAAAGATTTCAGCTGCCAAATTTTTAGCATTTAAAGATCCAATGTTTCCATAATTGTTACAACAATATGTGCAACAGCATGACGCACCAAATCCTATCACATATGAAAAAAGTTTTCTCTTGTAGCCTACAAATACACTCAAAAACTAGAGAGTTAAGACACTTCGATGGAATATAAAGAAGTCAAGGACAAAATCTTGAGTGTTCCTTTGTTTTCTAATACTCTTTTGTATTGTTGAGAAGTCTTATAAAAGCTTTGTAAAAGTAAATTGGTGTGAGCAAACTTTTTTTTTAAAGAAACAAAATTTTCATTAAGATAATTTAAGAGTAAACAAGGAACACCCACCTACCAAAAAATCACCTAGTAAATACACAGAACAAAAATCCACCCCATTCACCCACCTCACAAACCCCTATAACAAATTTTTCCACCCTTGAAGCCAATTCAACACAGGGCAACCGAAAAATAAAGAACAATTATTAATCCAAAAAGGTTCGAGTTTTGTCAAAAATAAAACCCTACACCCAATCAGTGGTGGCTAAGGTGGGGACAATATCGTCACAGTGAGCCCGAGTTGTCACAAATGGTATCAGAGCTGCTCTGTGTGTAACGGAGGTGTGAATCTTTAAGACGAGATTGCTCCCAAGGAGGGTGGATTGTAATATCCCACATCGGTCGAACTCCAGGGAATACTAAATCGAATACTAAATCGACATTAACGTGTAGATAATGGTCGGACAAAGGAAATACGCGACGAGGGGAAACACATCTGAAGACACCGACTCTCAGGAGGTGCAAAACGGCATGACAGAGGCCAAAATAGAACACATGATGAATGAAGTCGCTATGAGAGTGATGGAACAAGTAGAACGAATGTTCGCCCAAGCAATACCGCAAGCAGCACCACAAATGCAAGAACAGGTTCCACTACAACCACAAATGCCAGCACCTGAGATTCCGAAACGTCAGGTAGAACCAGAGAACATGGAAGACAGCGAACACAGAAAGTTGCTGTTAGAATTGAAGAAGTTGGGACCATCAGAGTTTCATGGTACTAGGGATAGCTTGGCAGCTGACCATTGGTACCAAGAATTAGAAGAACACTTGGACGTGTTGAGAGTCACAAGTCCTTGCAGGGTAGCATTGGCTACCCATCAATTCAAAGGACCAGCTAGAAGCTGGTGGCGGATGGTGAAGGAAGACCCAACCATAAATGTTAACAGAATGAATTGGGAAGAATTTAGGGAGATATTCTATAAGAAATTCTTCCCTGAAGCAACACTGGAAAAGATGCAAGAGGATTTTATCCAGCTAAAGCAGAGAGAGATGACAGTGGCTGAATATGAGGCCAAATTCATCGAATTAGCAAAATTCTCACCTGAATTCATCAGTGATGAGAAGAAAAAGGCTCAGCGTTTCACCCAGGGTCTCAGGATTGAGATCCGAAAATTGGTAAAAACAACCTCCCTGAAGACATACAGAGAAATAGTAGATAAGGCTTTAACTCTTGAATAAGAGTTAAATTTTGAACATAGACTGAGAAATAAAAATAAAAGGTCAGTAGGTGACAGAGATCACCAGGGAGATTTGAAGAGAAGAAACACTAACCAAAATAACGGGAACAATGTGCCACAATGACAAAATCGCCCCAAAACACAAAAACAGTTGGAGCTAGCAAAATGACAAAGGCGGTGCTTCAACTGTAACGAGAGAGGGCACCTGTCGAGGTTTTGTCCTATCAAAACTCATATGCAACCACAACAACCTCCGAATAATCAAGGTGGAGCACTGAATCCACGCCCTCTCCAGCAATTGCCTCCACCAAATAACCCCCAGGCACAAAATCAAAATCAGGGTCGAGCACAAAACTTGAACCAGGGTCGTGGACCCAAGCTCGAGTATTTGCCATTGTTGATGCCCTTAAAGAGCAAATTCCTGTTGTTGAAGGTACATTCATGTTATTTAACATTGCTGTGAAAGTATTGTTTGACTCGGGTGCCACTAAGTCATTTGTGTCAGAAGAACTAGTTAGAAGATTACAACTAGAGACATCCACATCACCAAAATCGTTGCATGTGTCCACTCCCATAGGAGACACTGTAGTCACTCGGAAAGTTTGCACATGTGAACTAAGGTTTGGAGACAAACTAATAATTGTCGACCTTAGACTATTACCTTTCCAAGGGTATGAT